>JAQGAF010004331.1:0-14675 GCA_034687865.1 Kryphioiulus occultus
TCGGACAATTGGTTGATGTAAAAAACAAAGCTTTGGTCAATACATGCAGGTGGCCCGAATTTGTTGCTCGTAAGTGTTGTATTTTCCTTTATACTATGTTTTTTAAAACACGCATAAGAATGAAAAATAATCTTACCAGTTATTCAGCAGTACGTATTGTACTTTAGTATCGGATTGATAGAAATATTGTCTATATTTGCAGATAAGTTTTTATTCGTGATTTACTTCGTTCAGATTTCAATTACAATCTCCAGGAAAGCAATCGAACGAGCCGTTGCCATGGTTACGACTAGAAAATAACGACACCTGGAAAGTGTAATTGAAATCGGAACGAAGTAAATCGTTAATAAAAAAAATTAGCAGCATAAATTTATGATATTTCTGTCAATCATGCACTCGAGTAAGGTCCGCTGAATAATCGGTAAGTTAATTTTTTTATTGATTTGCGTGTTTTTAAAAAACCTAGTATAAGATATCATGAGGAATTCAACTCTGAATTTAACTCCTTCACCGGCTTAATCATAAAATTCCATCCACTCCGACTGCCTCAGGATTGATTTGGTGAAATTTTCATATACTCGCAAACGAGAGCATTTCAACTATTTCTCAATATTTCGTGCACGCCAATAATGCTTTTTCGGGGTCAACATGCTAAATGATCCAGCTCATAGTAATTCGTTTCCGAAAACTTTTCTACGAAAATTTCATCTAGAAATAGAACTGCAGTAGAACCTCTGTAAGTTGACCACCCAAGGGACTGTCGCAAATACTGGTCAACATAAGGTGATCAACACATGAAACAAGACTTATACTGACAAATGAATTTAATTCCGTGAACTGCATATTTCTGGGGTAATTCGTATCTGAAAATTGTTCTACGAAGTTTTATTTCTAGATGAAATATAACTTATTAAATTTGAATGTAACTTGTCTCTGGGAAAAGTGGTCTGATATACCGCGTTTCCCCATAAATAATGCGGCATGGGCATACTGATTTACACTGTATGATACGTGTAGTAACAAACAGCCATGCGTGCCAAAAGGGTCTGAAGTGACACCATAATTAACACAACTTATATTCGGTGAAATAACAACGATGACGCATTTGTGGCGTAGACCCTTGATGGAAATTTTAACGACAGGTCGCAACACTGATTCTTTATGGTTTCAATTATCAGCCGATGAGTAGTGAAATACATTTAGTGCGTAGCAGTTGATATTTTGCGCAGCCATGAAAATTGATCGCGTATTGATCCACGCTTTCAAGTTTATTCATACGAGTTATCAACACGTCTAATTTATCGATATATCAAGTGAAACTAGAATTTAAATTTCTGGCGTTCATTTGACCTCGGCGAGAGGTCAAATGCCATTAACTCAAGTACTGGTGGAAGTGATGGTTGTGGTGTGGGGATAAATATCACTGTCTGATCCACAGATTATTCATAGGACATCTTAGGAATTTACCAGTAAATAAATTAAGAAATTAAAATTATTTAAAAGCTAATTTTCTTATGGTATTTTACAATTTTTGCGCACGATGCAATTTTGAGTAAGTTTTGTCAGAAACAATGCTGATTGTCTTGATCTGATAACGAAAAATGGCACAGTTTAGGGACATTTGACATTATTTTTATTTTGGCAATATTAAAATTAAATTTATTGAAAACTTTATTTTCTTACAGTATTTTTCAATTTTTGCGCACGTGCAATTTTGATTAAGATTGTCAGAAACAATCCAGCTTGTCTATATCTGATAACGAAACATGGCACGGTTTAGGGACATTTGACGTTATTTTTATTTTAACATGATTAAAATTAAAATTAAATTAAAATTATTCGACAGCTAATTTTCCTACGCTATTTTCCAATTTTTGCGCAAGAGGCAATTTTGAGTAATTTTATGCAGTTTGTCAGAAACAATGCAGGTTATCTAGTTTTGATAACGAAAAATGGCACAGTTTAGAGACATTATTTTTATTTTGACATTATAAAATTATGCAAAAGCTAATTTTTTTTACTTTAGTGTTCAACTGCTTCTAGTTATAAGGAAAGCTTAACGTTAACCTTGCTATTCTACGGATACAAGTTTAAAAATTGTGTAATACGTTAATGTTAGGATTGCGTTTCATCTCGTTATTTCTCGTATAGGTACGTGAATTTGGTGAAAATATCCAAATTTTGTAAAAGCTAGTTTTGCCCATGAAAGCGGGCATCAGTGCTTTGTGTGGCTGCCCAATCCCATTAACAAAACAAGGTTGGGGTTTTTAAGATTTCTCGCGTATTAATTATAATAAATCCTCATTTAGCTGTCTGAAACGAGGACTGCGTGTAATTAGAAAAGTTAATTCCCATCGGGGATTAGCAAGATTCCACGGATTTGTAAAGTTAATTTTCAATTAGGTCTCGAGGGCCACGTACAAAGAGAAACGAGAAGGGTTTATCGTCCGCATTTTTCGTCATTTCGCGATATGAGCCGAGCAGCCAATTGAGATTAATTCAATCAGAAACGCCGTCCGATTTCTGTATTAAAGGCTATTAAACAAACACGAAAGACGGAGCCAACGGGCAAGAAAATGCTCCAGAGACATAAAGGTCACGTCGTTATCGTGGCAAAAAATCAAATTACTTTTCTGTGCTAGAATGGCGACCTTACCTGCCGTCTTTGAGATTGCGGCTATTTCGTTGACCAATGGCTTGCGACGCTCTTCCCATGTCTTGGCCTCTGGATGACCCACTTGGACGCTCTGTTGAAGAGTCTTGCAGGCCAGGATAAGACGTTGGGATTTGCGAGTCGCAATGTCCATTTCGGAACGAGCTGAAATTACAATTTGAACGGTTGATGAATACGTGTTTTTAAATGCACTGTAGCTACTACAGGGTTCATACCGTCAGGGAAAGTTGGGGAAATTAAATGTGGTCAGGGAAAGTCAGGAAAATGTGGACATATTGCCCAAAAAGTCAGGGAAAGTGAGGTGGGAGTCAGGGAAATCTCAACAAATTGAATTTCAATTTTGTGACTGGAATTTTTTAATTTTCAATCCTTTTTTGTGAAATACACCATATAAATTCCACCTACAATTCGTTATTTTCAGTTGTTTTTCAAAAAAAAAAATTTTTTTTAAATAACGAGCTAAAATCCATCGAAGAAATATGTTTAAATTGAGGGACATTTTCTTGGGCTGGTCAAGAGAACAGTTTGTCAAGTGTTCCTATATTTTACTGCAAATTGCCGTGGCAAAGAAAATATAGCAGGTACTGTCTAAATTCAAAATTGCATTAGGACTAGGCTTACATTTTGTTTTAAAAATTTCGCCTATGGCGTTCTCTTAAAGGTTAATTTGTAGGCATTGCTCTCATGTTAATATTAACACCCATATAATTCTTTTTATAATTTGTTTGTGGTCTAGTTTTTGTAAAAACAAAATCAGGTACATGCGTGTGAAACAATTTAAAAATATTAGACACTTGTACTTGAATGGGCAAAGTGTGGAAAATAAAGTTAATTTTACTTACTTCGTGCGATATTTTTTATTTGATAAGTCAGGGAAATCGAGTTACAAACCTTGGTATGGACCCTGTACGTGTTTTTAAATGCACTGTAGCTATACTACTACATGACCATTGATACGATTGATGTTACGATTAATACTATAAAATTTAGTCTTATAGTACTTTTACTATAAAAGACTAAACTTATTTTACGGGGTACAAATTGTAACATGTCAGTAATTTGCGTCATAGTAAAATACGATAACACAAACACACGATTCCCTATCAGGCGTAACTATTGATTTTTTTTTGTGGCATCATCTTCCCCAATTCCAATGTTTACAATAAGACTAGATTGACGTACTTATGGGGTCAAATGACGGCAGGCGCTGGCTGATATAGCCCAATTCGCTCATTGATTTTTATGCTTTTACATAAATTACTGTATGTAACTGAAGGCCTCAGGGGGCTAACGTAAGGGTACTCTAGGAACAAGTTGGGCTTTTTTCGCGATGCTAGCATTACTAAACCCATTACTAATAAAATTCAGAAAGTTTCCATACGATAATTCGAGCAAAAACCTAAGGCAAAAACGAAACAATGTCACTTCCAATGTCGTTCCAAGGACAAAATGTCGCTTCTAGACCATTGAAGGTGTCAGAATGAACGATTAAAATAGTTTTTTTGCAACCATACTGGTAAAACGCAAATACAGTAGAACCTCCAAAGTTGATCATCTCCCCATGTTGACCACATTTTAAGTGATCGGACGGTCACCACATTAACTCAATGGAAGGTGACCTGTACATGTTGACCACCTGCACCGCTGTATGTTGCATGTTGACCACTTTAACTATGACTATGAATTATGAATTTATTGGCTACTTGCAAAACTTATGCGGTACACCCATGAACAGTAAATGTTCTGTAACTGTGTCGAGGTTTGTGCTGTTTATTACTCCCAACAGGAAGGATAGTGGTCTGGATATGTTTTCTGATATTACAGAATGAAATTTCTAAGCACACAGCAGTGTTTCTGCATTAAAATCGCAGTACTACTGTATGGTACGTGTAATTGCTGGATAAATTTGCTGCACATTAGCAATACTGGAACTGTATTACGAACATTTTAATAAGGTAATAACCTTATTAAAATACCTTATTAAAATGTGTATTTTTGAGTGCAAAAAAAATCGACTCACCTGCATGAATCGAGTAAAAACGTGTTTTTCTCAGAAATCAAATGTCAGATTTAAAAATCTGAAAAATGTGTTTTGTAGAAAATTTATTCCTCTTTATAATTCGCCTAATTGCATAAAATTCCTTATGCATATTTGAGGCGCACAATGTCGAACTTAGAGCAACCCAAATTTGAATTATTTATGACATATGCTTTCTGGACCACATGTGGCTATAAGTGTTTCTGAATGCAATTTGATTATCAGAGCAACACACATCCAGACATTGTTAATTAACGGCTTCTCGATAAAATGACCACTACACCAGAAGTAGCCGCATAAGTTGCAGGCTATTCTCCAGAGAAACTCAGCAGAAATCCTTTTACCACTAGCCGAATTATAAAGAGAAATAAATTGTCTACAAAACACATTTTTTCCGATTTTAAATCCAACATTTGGTTTCTGAGAAAAACACATCTTTACTCGATTCTTGCATGTGAGTAGATTTTTTTGGCACGCAAGTGTATTTGTTGACCAGTTTGCGACAGTTCCTTGGGTGGTCAACTTACGGAGGTTCTACTGTATGGACTTTACGAGTATTCCTCGTCTTTTCTCAAAAACTACTTACATTTCAAGCTGCGCTCTATGCCCTGCAGTCTGCCCAGCGAACCGGCCAATTCTCTTTGAAATTCGTGTCTGGCTTCTCCCACTCGGTCCTCCAGCAACTGGTCGTAACCCCCTTGGACCTCCTTCAATTGGGCCTGCAACACGTCCTTAAGGTGCTCACTATGGGCAGCCGCTTGGCGGCGCAGCTGCTGCAGAAGTTCCTGCTCGAAATCCTCATTTAGCCCGTTTAACTGAAAGAAAATTAATCAGACATTATGTTTAGACTCAGTGGCGTAAAAGATATTTTGAGCAATGAGCAGAACTATTGTTTCGAAGAAATTAGTGAGTCGGAAAAAATCGGTAATTGTGCGATGAAAAATAAAGTCAGGGAAATGAAAAAGTGTCAGAGAATTTGCCAAAATTCGTGAAAATGTCAGGGAATATCACGGAGAGTTGCCACCGCAATCCCTTGATTATTACTTCTCAATATTTGTAATAGTTTGTGTAAAATCTATCATTTGTAATATTCAGTTTCTAAAAATGAGTTGCTAAATTATTATTAGCTAAACGAATTTTTGTATGGCAACAAACTACATGTAATTGCTATCATTTAAGACCTTTTTTTTAAATTCGCCTACGCCGTTTCTGGTTGTATTACTGTCTTAAAATTTCTAAAGTCCGCAGAAACACAGTGCTGTATAAATTGTTGACATACGTGGATTTCTTGGGAAAAAAATCGCCCGTTATATTTACTTCACTATTAATTTCGCTACTAATTACTCTTGATGAAAATCTTTGCATGCGATTTATTAAAGTTCGATTCAGGGCTTGAAAATTAACACATGTACTATTATCGTGGTCTACTATTGTGTGAACTATCATGTAAAATGTCAGGGAAATGACTGCCAAGTTGTCATTGCCCAATTTAAAATTGGGCAATGGAGAAGATTGAGCATTGGAGAAAATAAGGTGAAATGTTAACGATGGGTTCGCGAAATTAGTACGATAATTAATCCGTCGTTTTTGCACAAGTTATTAGCCCGTTAACCAATGACGCGTTTCAACGCATCTTGCAGCTTAAGATAGCGCCAATCTTTGTTTGACTCATTAATTTAATGCGTTGAGAAAATTGAAAAATTGTTGCCAGCAAAATCTGACAAGTGATATAAGGACGCGCAAACGTGCAATGTAAACAAAATTTGATTTGTTTCGGAGATTTTTTTTGTTTATCCTGACCTAACCTAGCCAAAAAAATTATTTAGCTGCGCCTAACCGCAGGCAATCACTGCCAGCAAACGAGCCATTAGGAGAAGCCCACTTTCTTCCTGTGTCTATGGCGGAGTTGGGCAGCAGGGACTATATCGTAGAACAACCAAATTGTCCTGTAAAAATGAATATGTTTGAATGAATGCATTTAGTTATATTATAAGTACATAAGCTCGCGTAAGAGTGTCTAATAAGAGAGCATAAAAATAAAATCCAAAAATAATTTGCAAGAGATGACTATGAAATTCGTTTCTGTGAATGATGCCATGGAAACGCGGTACGAGTTTTAATCCACTCTATACAAATAGGCATTTAAACGCAATTTCTTAATGATGTACGAAAACTGTTTCGCAATCCAGTGCCAGGAATGCATTTTATTTTTATTTTGGGCGAAATCGATATTTCCGGGGCCTAATCGAATATTGCGAAAATACACGAAACGTATTCGTGTAAGCTGTTACCGTTATTTGTGAGCATCTGCATTTGACAATGGGAAATGTACTTTGGTGATGGATGGCTTCTGGTGGACATCATCGAGGCAAAGCTTAATTGAATATTTCGGTAAGAAATGGCTCAATGCACGTCACTGCAGCAATGATTTGAACGCGATTTGATAACTGAAATTATGCAGATCGTACAATGGATCCATTTTCTGTCTGGATAAAATTCTTTGAGCAAGAAGATATGAATTTCATTCAGCAAACCTTCGGTCAATTTTTGAAAAATGTTTTAAGTCATCGTGTACTTTTATTAGTAAGGCTGCCCTCTCAATGCGAGTTATGCTGGCCTTTGTGACAACATACTTGAGTTTATACTACTAGTTTATATTTTATATTTTTTGAGAGTACAGCTGCTACCAGAACTTAGTTTCTATTAAAAGAAACGAGAGCTGCAAAGCTAGAAAAATCGATCATGACGCATGTCAGAAATTTCTGGCTATCTTGGATTCTGAGTAAATACAGTTTACAACTGATTTCGCGAATCGTTTGCCAATTAACTTTAACCAAACACTGTTTAACATACAGGATTCCCACATTCTGGAGAGTCAGGGAATGTCAGGGAAACTGAGATAATTTACTATCTTTTAAAAGCATTTTTTTTAAAATATAACACTCATTATTTCAAAACATTTTTTGCAAAAATTTCCCCTGCGGCGTGCCTAAATTATTATCAAATTAATTAACAGAATTTTAAAAAAAAACTTGCCACTACATTCCCTTATTATTTCTTAATATTTTGTTTCTAAAAATGTTGTCTTTCGCGATCCTAAATTATTACTATTGCTAAACAAATTTTTGTATGGCAACATATAGACTAAAACTATCATCTAAAACCTAGTTAATTTTTTTTAAAAATTCCCCTACGTCGTTTCTGGTAGTATTAATCTTTAATAAAATTTCTAAAGTCCGCAGAAGTACAGTACTGAATCGTTGAAATAAGTGTATTTTGCATAATGCGTGTTAATACACTAAAAATCCAATATTTTTTGTGATTTTTCAAAAATTTCGCATATGGCAGTCTCCTAATTATTAATATTATTATTTCTTCTTACAAAATTTTGGGCTAATTCCATCATTTCGTGATCAGACCTATAATTTATAAAATCGTCGCCATATGGTATATTTGCTCGGATCAAATCTGTAAAAATTGTTTCTTGAAATTTTCGGAAATTTTCCAAAAAGTGTCTAGAAAACCTGGAAGCGTCAGGGAAATAAATTCACTTGAAATTTGGCTAGACATCCTGACAGATAAATACAAAAAAATTAGTTAATTGTAGTGTTGCAGATAGTTAATTTTAATTACTTGTGATATTTTTTTTGGTAAGTCATTATGAATTTTTTTTTAATATTTCAAAGAAGTACTCAAAAATAGTGTTTGAGATCTAGTGGTTTCAACCACTCGTGTTCGCATCATTATTAATATTAATACACTAAAACTCCAACATTTCTTGTGATTTTTCAAAAATTTCGCCTACGGTAGTCTCTTAATTATTAATATTAATATTTCTTCTTACAAAATTGTGGGCCAATTCCATCATTTCGTGATCAGATCTATAATTTCTAAAATTCCCGTCATATGGTAAATTTGCTCGCATCAAACACGTTAAAATTGTTTCTTGAAATTATCTAGAAAACCCGGAAAAGTCAGGGAAATTCAATTGAGAATTTGGCTAGTCATCCTAACAGAATAATACAAAATATAGTTAATTGTAGTGTTGCAGATAACGTTAATTTCAATTACACGTGATACTTTTTTTTTGGTAAGTCGGGGAAATTAATCAGATTTGGTTAGGGAAAGTCAGGTAAATTGAGTTGCAAATATTGGTATGAATCAAGAAATGATAAAATTGAACTGCCTGGTTTCAATTCCGGGGGGTAAACTATAGTCGAGTTTTTGACAGCTGGAAATATGTTACACTGTTATGGACAGCGCTATATACATGTATGCCAGAGTCCATGTCCGGCATGGTTATGACACATGTCCAATTTTGTTGACATTTTCTACGTTCTGTACGATTCTCTCCATGTTTGACTGAACCCTTTTTCTTCTTCCATAATCCTTAATGTTAAATTTGTTTTTATCGGTTTTTTTTCTTCTGTAAGCGGCCCACTTAAGAAACTTTCAAAAACGTCATTGTGTCCAGATTTATCCCATCTCATGGCTAAATTGCCAGCCCAAAGAGCTTTTTGCTGTTTTCGCCATTCTTAGTTCCCATTTTTTTTCGTTTATTTTCATTTTTCACTCGTTCGTGGTGGGATTTAATACGAAATCTTTTATAATAACTCCGTCTGGCCAGCTTGAACAGCCGGACAAAGGCTGTCTGCCACCGGATTCCGCTTGACCACTATGATGAACATCATCGAACCAAGTGTTCGGACTCTTACGGTCAGTTTTTCAGGCTGACGAAAAGTTTTCCTATTGGCCCTTTTGGTATAAATTTTGTAAAATTTCTCATCCACCTTAACCTGGTCATCAACGTGGCATTAATTGAAACACGAAACGAGGCTATTGTTTAATCCCGTTTGTTGCGTCTATTATTTACGAGCTATGAGTTTTAATGAAGCTTCGTTTAATTATAAATAAATTTCCCGTAAAAGGCCCCATATTTTAAGAGGCATCCGTAAACATTACTCTAACACATTATGGTGTTTAGTTTATGCAATGGCGCTTCTTTATTTCGTTAATATCCAACGTGGTAATTTTGTCAAACTACGCGATAAATTTGGTGCCATTTTGCAAAAATACGCAATATCGACCCGTTTTAACGATTAAATTTCTCCTAATTTATGGCTGCTAATAAACAACTTATTAAACAGTGTTGCGTAAAGTTAAGTGGCGAAAGATTCGCGAAATTAATTCAGGGTTCCCAATCAAATTCTCAAATCAATTTCCCTGACTTTCCCTGACAACAAACGCCTTTAACGAAATTTTTAGAAAAAGTAGATCACAAATACAGCTTTTCTAATGCTTGTCATGAGATACTTATATATTAATCAAAATAAATGTGCCACGACAAATTTCCAGACAATATGAATTACCATGACTTTCCCTGAGTTAATAGTCGAAATGTCAACATTTCCCTGACTTTCCCTGACGGTATGAAACCAGCTCTAACTTCCTTTATGGCATCCCCTCGAGTAATATCTAAGTCTCATAAGTCGGATATACAATCAACGTGACTTACAAATAAATCCGCAACTTATAATGGTTTTGGGGATTAAAAACAGCAATGGGAGAATCTTTGAGATTCGCAATTTTGCGTCCAAATTTATGTAGGCATCTTACCGGAAGGGATTACTTTCGTTTCAATGCGCTTTGTTTACGCCAGCTAATCCCACAGTGGCGCTAATGGCCATAATAACAACGTCTATAGTAGTCAGAAAGTGTTATCATATCGAAATTGCACGCAGATATTTTAGAAAAATAACACGAAAATCACGAGGGAAAATTCAAAAGTAGACCAAAACAAGACAGACTGGATAGGATTTATGGTGGACATGGAGTATGATCATAACGCAGGATTAAGCTTTTTATTTCGCATATCCCATTAACGAAACTAGCGTATTAATAATACTTCTTGAAGGGAGACAGAATAATTGCATCATTGATTTTCCCCAGCATGCAGGAAAACAACGAAATCGCGATGTTTTTCAGCAGAAAACCACTCAGGATGGCACGCAATTTAGGTCCCAAAACCCCAATTTCATTTCAATAAATACACGGTTTGGTAATGTCGTCATAATCGAAAATTTCCTCCTAAATTGGTCTAAGCACGCTATTCGGATCAATCGATGACGATATTACGTTAACCCATTGACTGAAAAATGTTTTCCAAAAATTTCTACACATTTGCAACTAATTTTATATCTGCCAAAACTGCCAGCTATACTTTGTTTTTCAAGTAAAATCGTGCGACAACTTCTCGTCATTTAAATTAACGGAATGCAATATTATTATTGTACAGGATTCCCACTCAAATTCTCAAATCGATTTCCCTGACATTTTACACTAAATTAGACACTATTAGACCACAAAAATAGTATATGTATTAGTTTTCAAACACGCTTTATGCGAAAATTTTCGGAGATTTAGGTGAAAATACACACATTTCAACAATACAGTTCTGTGTTTCTGCGGAAATTAGAAATGTTATTAAATATTAATACCACCAGAAACGCCTTTGGCGAATTTTTTTTTTTTTTAAACTAGGTTTTAGTCTATATGTTGCAATGCAAAAATGGGTTTAGTAATTGTAATAATTTAGGATCGCGAAAGGTAGCATTTTTATAAACAAAATATTTAGAAATAATAATTAAGGGAATGCAGTGGCAAATTAAAAAAAAAAATTCGATTCATCGATTAGCCAAGTATTAGCGAAATATTTGCAAAAAAAAGTTCTGAAATGACGAATGTTAGTTTTTTTTAAAATTGCTTTTAATAAATAGTAAACTATCAATTTCCCTGACATTTTCAGGAATTCCCTGACACTTTTTCATTTCCCTGACTTTCCAGTTTGCGTGAGGGCGAATGTTTTGAAAACTAATATCAGATTTTTCTGCGGTAATTAATTGCACTAATGAGTTTAGGTTCTACGTGAAATTAATCGGCCATCGTACGAATTACAAATCCGCAGCACATAAATCGACATTTGAGTTTATAAAGCTGCAGGCATCCTCAAAACGTAATCTGCGTACGATCTCGCCAGTAATTTAATTAGATTTAATGAATCGACCGACAAATCTTTTTTGCATTTCGATACAAAAAATCGTTCAGGCCATTATGCTCGGCTTATTTGGGCCTAATTAAAAATTAGGTGCATGATGAGCTAATTGATGCATGATTTGGAGAAACCGCTAATTGAAATGAGCTATCATGCAGACTACGCATGAAGATTTTAGATAAAAACTCGACTTTTTCTCTAAAATTCAGTTCTTGGGATTGGTACGCAGACAAATTTATGGACTGCATGGAAATGAATAATGTTCGTACTGTCGTACAATTCATTACATTTCCAAGAAACCAGGTTTTAAAATTAACATTTTAGATAGTTAAGATGTATAAATTATTTTGATGGAGTTATTTTTAGATAGGATGGTCTAATTATGGGATAACCTAATCGAGTTTTATCTAAAATGATGGATTTTAACATTGTCAAAATAAAAATAACGGTAGGCGAAATTTTTAGAAAACTTGAATGACAAATGATGATTTTACCCAAAGTTTTTAAAAAAGAAATACGATTAGCCAGAAAAATTAGATAAAGATGATAGATTTCAGTTACACATTTCTTTACAAAATGTTTTGATGGATTTATTTGGATGGAAAAGCCTAATTATGGGAGAATCTAATCGAGTTTTTATATAAAATGATGGATTTAACATTTTCCAAATAAAAATAAGAAAACTTGAATGACAAATGATGATTTTACCCGAAGTTTTTAAAAAGAAATACGATTAGCCAGCAAAATTAGATAAAAATGCAGTTTGCTCGATTTTAGCTACACGTCTTTATAAAATATTTTGATGGATTATTTTTAAGATGGGTGACTAATTCTGGGAGGACCTAATCGAGTTTTATCTAAAATGATGGATTTTTCAAATAAAATAACTAGGCGAAACTTGAATGAACAATAATGGATTTTATCCTACGTTTTTATAAAGAAAAATGATCGATTTTAGTTACAAATTTCTTTACGAAATGTTTTGATGGGTTTATTTGGATGAGAGGGCCTAATTATGGGAGAACCTAATCGAATTTTTATCCAAAATAAGCGATTTTTTCAAATAAAATTACTAGGCGAAATTGCTGAAAACTTGAATGACACATGGTGGATTTTGATTTTACCCAAGGCTAAGCAGACAGGATTTAAAATTGAACTTGCTCACGAAAATGTTGGGAAAATAAGCAGAGAATTCTTGACGAAATGTAATTTGTGAGAAGGCATAATGTGCAAACGACCAAGCAGCAGGATTATAGTTATTAATATAAGGGGGACACGTTGAAGTTGAAATGACGTCAAAAATTGAGGAGGGTTGTGATATGATGTCGGTTAACTCGGTTTCACAACGCTAGGTTTTGTATTTGAACAACACATTGTCGTTTCCTTCTCCCCAATAAACATCTCTGGAAGCCCTTTTCGCATTAAGTGCAGCGCATAAGTTGTAAATTTTTATTAAGGTGCCCCTGGAAATGGCAGACCCTCCCAGCCAATTGCAGAAAACGTGCTCAAAAGCCTTAACGAGCTTTTTCAAACGAATGATTTTTTTTATTATTATTTGGGGCCTGGGCACGTTTTACACAGATGTAGTCGAGGGGTTATTTTCGATGATAATAATAATTGGCTACATACACCGAAGGCGAGATTTGGTAAAATGGTGCATTTTACATGAATGTTTCTGAATAAAAAGTAAGGTCAAAGGCGAAGGGCACGTTCGAGTATTGTCATCACAAAATCGCTATTTTCAGTCACCCCCATCATAAAAATTTCGGTTTGAGCGAGATTTTTATTGAATTTAAGATAAAATTATGTATTTTTGCCAATGATTCAATAAATACATGCAGTAATTAAAGGACTGCGGTATGCGAATTTTCCTTTTTTTTTTGAAAGTGTAACCAGAAAAAATGGATTTTAACGTAATATTTAAAACTTAAACCGTTGGCGAATTTTTTTTTTTTTGAAAAACTGGATCACATACGGTATTATGACTTGACAGACATGTCTAAAAAAATCGTTTTATTCAGACCCCCTCCCCACCTACAAAATTTCGATTTACGCGAGATTTTTATTGAAATTAATTACTGTATGTTTTTTATTGAATAGTTAGCTGCGTTAGGCGATTTTTTTTTTGAAAGTTTAACGAGAAAAAATTGATTTTAACGTAATATTTAAAATATTTATAACGGGAATGCAAAGTTTATTTTTTTAAAAACGTAAACGTCGTTGGAGAATTATTATTCTATTTTGAAAAAACTGCATCACATATGATGACTTAACAGACATTTCTAAAAATGAATCGTTATATTCAGACCCCCCAACCAACAAAATTTCGATTTGCGCGAGATTTTTATTGAAATTCAGATAAAATTATGAAGTTCAGCCAACGATTCAATAAAAAACAGTAATTAAAGGACAGTGGTAGGCGAATTTTTTTTTTAAAGTGTAACCAGAAAAAATGGATTTTAAGGTAATTTTAAAATATTTATAACTGGAATACTAAGTGTATTTTTTAAAAACAACGTCGTAGGCGAATTTTTTATTTTTACCTGTATCGCATATGATGACTTGACATTTGTGAAATTAAAATGATGATTCTGATTTGGTTGAACCTCCCCAATTCTGCTATGCCCATCATCTAGCAGCATTATTTAGTCAACCCCTAAAGATAATGACAATACTTGAATGTTCCCGTGAAAGAGTTTTTGTTTTTATTTTTATGGGTTAGTTTAGGCATCCCATTTGGGAATTAGTTAGATTTGGGATGTGGGACGAGTCGGTTTCTGAGAAAACAATTTAATGTGCAAACAAGAGACGGCCAATAACAAATTATATAAAAGAGGGTGTAAAGATTGGCGCCTAAACTGTTTTTAGGGGAATTTGACCCTGAAAGGTCGGTGTCCAAATTCCTCGAATAG
>JAQGAF010004332.1:0-14670 GCA_034687865.1 Kryphioiulus occultus
GTGTTTATGAAGGTAGGGTAAAACTTTAAAAATTCATAACAGGACTTCTAATTGAAATACAGAAACACTCTTTGGTTCATGTGATACAACAACTGTAAGTTATGTGGTGGTATGTCAAAGACAAAGTGTACAAAACTCCTCAGAATGGGTATCCATTAATTAAAGACCAGATTTACCAATACCATTGCTTAATGCTGTCTAGTTCAATGGAGAGGGTTGAAAATCCGAATAAATGTCATACCTGCCACCAGGGGCGCAAAGGTCGAAGTGAACTAAACCCAAAAAAAAAAACTTTATGAATTGGTGTATCACATGAACCAAAGAGTGTTTCTGTATTTATATTCAGGATTTTTATACAGGATTTATATACATGTATTTATATTCAGGTGCAAGTATAAAAATCGGAGTTAACAGTTTATGGATCATAGCGTTTCTAAGTGGGTATTAACCGCCAACAGTGCTGCTAGTAGTTTCCATTGCAAGCCAGCACTTCCGGTTTGTACACCTTGTCGTCATAGAATTCGTTCAAATCGAGCGCGCATTCTTCTTCATAGTCCTGCACCGGAAGGAAGTCCTTGCACTCGTCATTGCGCTTTATGTCCCATGTGACGCAGTGGACGCCGCCTCCAAACTCGTTGAGTGTCCTCAGTGGACACGTGATTACATCGAAGCCCAGGTCGGTGAGGAAGTCATACATCTTGGTCTCGCATTCCTCGATGATGACACATCTGGGGCTGATGGAGAGCAGGTTCATATGCAACTCTGCAGAACAGATTGCCGTGGGGGGTACAATTTCAGTGCTGGGGTTGGGGGCGTAAATGGGCTGCCAGTCATTGTCGGTGAAGATCTTCATTTCAGCAGCCAAAGGTGGGTAGCGGCGATTGATGAGCACGATGCCCTGGGAACCCGAAGTGGGGGGCCTAAGCGGAATTAAGTTGACGTCCAGGTGGATTCCATCGTCAGTTGGAAAATGCAGGGCGTGGAAACGCTGTTGAGGAAATTCCCTTCGCAGCCATTGGATGCCTCTGTTGTTGGCAGAGCAACTTTTCTTGTAGAAGATGTCCTTGCCAACCTTCATCATGTCTGCAGCGTCGAAGGCCACTTCCGTTTCATTCAGGGGGGTCTTGTAGCCGCATTTTGGGAAGAGCTTTTTGGCATCGTTCATTCTGCTGAAGTCAAACATGGCGTCCTGGCAGGTGGCTGGTGGGGCCTTTTTCCAGAGGACCCTCTTGTCAGCGTCCCACAGCTTGTACACTGTGCTCCTGTAGTAGGAGGACTCGAAGTAACGGGCTCTGGAAGCAGTTGGGGTCTCCAGGATAGTGTTGCCCAACGTTATAAGCACGTCCCTTGGGCATGCCAGCCCAAACTGATAGTAGCTTCTGAACCAAGGCGTGAGCAGAAGGTGGTCGAAATGGGCCTCTGGGGCACGCCACACGTCAATGGGCGCTTTGACCACCCTGGCGTCTTCCCGAATGCCATTGGGCATCCTCATCGTCGACCGTTTCCGGTCCAGACGCTGCTTGGTGTCCTCGTCGAATTCCGCCACGCTGGTGATGCCCACGTGCTCGGACTTCAGAAGGTGGCACAAGTTGGCCAATTCGTTTTGGGCCTTGGCTATCCGCTCCTTAGGACGAGGACCAGCCACTGACATGTACTTGCTCAGGAAGTCATCTCGAACGATGTTGAAGGAGCAAAATGGGTCCCATTCTGGATAGGACATGTTGGCTGCATTTCCAACCATCACAGTTTCTAAGTCCCCCCATTCTGTCCAAGCGTTGACCAATGGAAGCTCCATGTCTGATATCGTTTCAATGTTTCGTAGCTGTCAATAGAAAGAGATCTTGGATAAATATGGCCAGAGATGCAAATGATGTAATAGGTAAATATGGTAGTTGCTTATATACGATTTGCAATCGTTTAGTTGCCAAAGAGCTCTCATTAAGAACATTTGCAGTAACATTCGAGGCGATTTTCGAATGCCGTAGAATTTGTCCATAGTGATAATAATTGGCTGTTAGTTTTCAACAGCCAAATATTTTTATTGCACAGTAATTGTTGGCACTTTGATTGAAAACCTTATTAATTACCTACCATAATTAACTTCAGGAAGATTTCGTCATACACGTACACGCTATACACTGATTACGAAGATAAACGAGTGTCGACATTACAACAACGAATCAAAAAATATAATATCCATCGACTTTTTTTCCCTTATCATAGACAGCATGAATATTCATTTTGGAATGCTGGCGACATCTGGGAAATTTCAAGCTAACGCAGAATCTCAGGAAAGTGCATCCATATAGCTTGACCAAGATCGTTCTAATTTGTACTCTCCCTTGCAATATCGGATGTTCAAATTTGTGAAAACGGTTGATAGACTTTTATACAGGACATCCGCAAGGGGGCTAGGGGAACTAAGTTGGTCACAGGACACATCAAGTGCGGGTGGGTAAGGGGATAATGCCATTGATCTCCAGAGAACTGAAAAATTACGGCCAACATGATGGCATTTCTGAAAGCCAATTTTCTCTAAATCTGTTTCTCAGAAATTTTAGACAAAGACTTGACAGTTTTGACAAACCGTCGTTCAAAAAATAATTATAAAAGGTGATTTTAATCTCATGAAACCTATTATAATTTGCCAAAACTCGTTCTTATGATATGGGGCCATTTTCAATAAATAAGGTTTAGGGGCGGGGTGGGGAACCCAACTTGGATCTGCCTACGTCAACTGAACACCTGCCAGAAAATATTATTAAATTCCAGTTAAAGCTGACAAATTAACAATGTAATGAAAAAGATGACTCAATCAATAAGTAGATGATGACTTGACGTTAATATCGAAAGTTTCCTTTCGTCAGAAGTTTTAACTCTTGACTGCCCTCCATAATGGGATACCAATTAGAGAATAATTAAGGATAACGATGCATGGTCTGAATTCTAGTCGGAAGTACAGTGTATGTAGTGTATAGAACAGAAATTACCACACCTTTTCAGCAAGACCCAATGGTAACTTGAATGACCACAGAGATTGCAAAGGACGAGGCGAACGACATTAGTCGAAATTTTCACTTAACTACAATGTGCATTAAATGACAAGTATGATGGCTTTTTCTATAATTCCAACAAAATTCTAAAAAGCATTGTAATATTACTATAACTGGGTACGTCGCAGGCGAAATCGCACTAATCACTATTAGAATCCAAGTAATCGGTGATCACTTGGCTACTTCTGTGACAACTATGACATATTACTAGATATTCAGAGAGGCTGAAGCTGAAAAGCAAGAGTTTCCTTTTAAAAAGCAATTTAGGAAAGTCACTTTCAAGTGCCTGCATAATTATCAAATGATTGAAAACCTGTTAGAAACTATGATTATACATACATGAATGCGTAATGTCATGCGAAGCGTTGACACGAACAAGAAAGTCATAATAAGCCACATTGGCAAGTGATATCACTATATGTTGAGATTTCAATTAAAGTATGATTATATAATCTGGCTCGGAAGCCCAATTCAATTTCTCTAAGATAGCAGAACTCAGCAGAAATGCTCGATTGGTATTCTGTCATGCGACCTGCCAGCGGCAATTATTCTGTTTATTTTCTTGTCTGCTCATGCAATAATTTCCACAAGATTATAACCTTCCAGAGTTTCTTGATTTCGTTAACCAAACTGTCTAGAATTGACAACTGCCTGAATCCCAAATTGGAAATTTAAAATAAGGTAAAGAGTTGCACGCGCAATGAATAGAAATTAACCAGAAGCGTGACTAGAATGGTTAGTTAGGAAGGACACTTCCAATACTTTCACAAATTGGATATTATTTCATGGACCTACTGTACGTTCATCAACATCGCACGTTTATTTCGTGTGAACGTTAACTAAAAGTTGCAGCAATCGGTTGCTTCAACTTGTTACCTATTGTTTGAAGCGGACCTACCTTTGTACATGTACATGTAAATGGTACTGGCATTGCAAAAGGAAATGACGTAACAATACGTAGCACTGCGATAAAGAAGCTTCCAACAGCCCTGACATTCCAATTGGCTCAACTTGCAGATTCTCCCTGGCATTGCGCCTATTGATCATATTCCATAAGTAATTAAGTATGGATATTGAAACCGAATTTAATCAACAATGTCGATAAGTGAAACTTGTTCATATACATGTACAGTATATTTTAGCACACAAGTCAACCGCGTCAAATTCAGTTTTGACCAGGTTAAGCGAGCTAACACTTACTAAATGTTATCAAAGCTTGAAAGGAGAACTGGAAGTACCTCTACAACTAGGTTGGGTCAAAGAAATGAGAAAATTTAAAACGTTCAAATAAAAACTTAAAAGCATTGTGCAATTATGTTTAACTATCTCATATTGAAGAAAATTAATTGCCACTTCCAAATTACCTTATAACCCATTTGGGAATCGAAAATCAATTTATATCTGGCGTTCCAAAGATCGAATCAAAATCGCCATTCAATTCAATGGAGAATTCGATTCGCTCTTCATAAAAATCGAAATTTCTCGATTTTGCAATGGCGTAATGCTATGGTGAACAAATTTTGGGTGCTGAAAAATCTTATTTAGAAAATGGTGATTGTGCCCAGGCATGAGCACGTTGTTCACTAACCACTCCATTGCTCCATGACGTTAATGACATAGCACAATGATGTCAGCCAGTCAGGCGCACTTTCAAGATAGCTCAGGCAACACGGAATTTTCTATATTAGTCTGCAAATCATCAAGTCATTTGTAGGTTACAAAGTAAATTGTAATGGCATTTAATATCCTTCAATATAATGTAATTACAAATAATTGTACAAAGATTTTACGTTTTTATTGCAACCTTTCAAATATTCCCATTTCTTTGGCCCACCCTTTATATGTATTAGACAAAAACAAATGAATTGCATCCAAGTTACGTTTGAATTAATCAGTTTGCAGAATTATTTGGAAACCAACTAATGGAGAAGGGTAGCCAGAGGCTAAAATGTTACAATAACTTTAATTTTAAAGAAAATGAGCTGAATTGTATTAAGGAGGCAACACATATATACTCAGTTGTACATATGGTTAGCCATCTTGCAGGGGCACGCTTTTATTTAGCACAAAATGACAACTTACAATGCACATAATATACGCCAAATGATTTAAATTATTACCATTGCTCAGATTAAACGGTAGCCATTTATAAGTCAAATCTGGTCGCCCATGCATTATTATCTCATCAAGGAATGTTGGCCTGAATGCTGAACACCAATAGATTTTTGTTGGACGCCATAACGAAGAATGGCAGTCTTCCCTTTTCACTTCTCTTCCGTTTCTTGTCAGGTTAGCAAGAATCTAATTTCCTATGGCGGTTATTTTTATCGTTTCTTTTATTTCCTTAGGTTGATGGAAAATGCCGAATATTTGGTTGACGAAAAATATTTTCTGACATGAAATAAGGTGTGATCCTTGTTTCCTATTTCTCCGAGTGACAAGATTTCAAGTCTTCTGGCAGCAGCTGCGAAAACGTGTGTTTTTCTATTTATATTGCAAAATTCGATTACATTATTGAATTTTATGCAACGGCCCAGCCCATGAAGCAAGTTCTGAAATCAACTATTAACTTGTTTTCATGTAAACGCCCAAGATAAAATTGCCTTGGACAAGTCTTAATATCATAGCTGACGTCATATTAGACATAAACTAGGGTATATAGTACATGTTTATGACTTTTCATATACACGCTTTTAAATTGATGTAAATGAGCAGGTATGCAATATTTTGTGGCTTGTTCGTACGCAATTCTGAGGTTCAGATATAAATTGCAATAAATTTGCATGAAATATCTAACACAGTATTCATTTTGGCCCATAGAAGTGACAAGAATGAAATTTGTGTTTTGTTTATGCATGGGAACATATTTATGGCGCTAATTTTAAGCTATGAATTTTAGTATATGAAAGAAAAACACACTGTCAGATTAGTCACTCGCAAAATATCAATACAAAGTTTACAATAAATTCTCGTTTATCAAAATAGTTTGTCTAAACAAAGTTAGCAATAAATTCTCGTTTATCAAAATAGTTTGTCTATACAAAGTTAACAATAAATTCTCGTATATCAAAACAGTTTGCGTAGTTTATGTCTATAATAAGTCCTCAACTATGACATAATGCATGTTCAAGGCAATTTGAGCCTTGGCGCTTACTTGAAAACATGTGTATAATTAATTTCAGAACTTGCTTCACGCCCTGCCACACGGCATATCTTTGCTGACTGCAGGATGCTGAGTTGAACTGAACTGAATTGAAAATAAGTTTTTATACGTCTTGCCCCGAAACTGGAAAAGTCGACAACAACGAAATATTTCAACGTAGGACAGATCACGCATTATGTCCTAAGTGTCATTTATGAATTTGTTGCATTGTGTTTTCCACTGTACCAAAAACGGAAAAAAGAGAATAATGTAAACAGTAATGGAAGAAAATTTATACATTGGAATAGTAGACAATCACCAACAAGTCATTTTACTGTATATTAAATGAACTTTCAGTACAACATTTTAAGACATAATTTCGAATGAAGTTTTAATAAATAGCAAAATCAAACTTTCTTAAGTTTACAGCTTGACACGGTTGTATATTTTTTAAAACCATTAATTATATATTTTATAGTACTTGATTGTAAGATCAAGCAGCTAATGGCTTGTGAATGAAATGCCCTAATGGATAAAGTGCTTCGCGTCGATGTAAAAAATTATTAAAATTATATTATACAGGTAAAATAATAGTAAAATATCAGGGAAGCAACTGTGTCCGTATAACTTACAGGAAATGGTAATGTTGACTCTGATTTTGAATTACCGCACTGTACAACAACGGTATCATTTGGTAATACACGTGCGTGCACGTGATTTAGCACAAACAGTTGCACGTGTTTAAGGAAAAACAATTTTTCATAGCTGGGCATCCTATGTTTAGATATCCCATATCAACAGGATAGAAAATTATCTTAAATATAGTTTCAATTATTCACAATTAACGGTTTACACTCATCGTCTGGAAATAAGTATGCGAAGGATTGTTGTCATCCATGGGGAGATTTCAGCAGGAGTGTCACGCACCGAATCTCTTAATTAAGATTTACTTGAAGACCAAATGATTATATGTGCATACAACTAATTAAACCGATGGAGCTAGCATGGCAGGTATACGCTTATTTGAACTTTGCGAGAAACCAATTTGCAAACTTAATTAGATTTGTTTGGAATTGTAGACGGCAGATTGATGCTGCAATAGAAATTCATACGCAATTTAATTTAAGGGCGAGCAAAAAGCAGGCTTAAGAAATCCGTAGAGCGAGTGAATTTGCACAACAGTTATTAATTAAACGCGCTACAATTAAACAGAGCCTCATTCACCGAATTCGCCTGAATACTTGCAACGTGATTTCAATATTCGAAAGTAAGAAAATGAATGGCTTATTTAACATATCTGACGAGAACATCGGGCGTATTACTGTTAGAAAGCAAGTCATTAAGAAAACTTCAATTTCTAAACTTCTATGAAAAAATTGAGTTTGTAATCTTAATGCGAGAAATTCAACACACCACAATTTTCACCGAAAACAATACATGTAGTTTTCATTAACACCTCTCGACGAGGATTGAAATGCAGAAGTACACTATAATTAAACCGACTGCGACCCATGATGAGTTTGTAGTTAGAAACCCAGTTATTTAAAACCTGCCAAGCTAAATCTGCTTAGGCAAAATTGAATGTATTGCTTTCATAGACAACCCTAGATGTGGATGGTAAAATACTATAATGTACCCGGCATAATTAACTTTGCTACATTATGTGCTCATACCGGTTCGAACTATTCCAAAGAAAATTCAATACGATAAACGTTTATCTAAATTTATGGTTTTCATTAACACCCTTGATTAGGATTGAAAAGTTCCACTGCATATAATTAATCTCACCTGCTCTCATAAACATCAAAAGCAGTTGGATAAGGGCATGGAAAAACATTAGATGTTCTTTTTCTACAAATAACGATGACAATTTCGATGTCTGAATACGAACTTTGTGTCAGAAATCTAAATTAGGCTATTCTGTGCATGAATTTACATTTGTCTTTATCACGTTCAAAGTTATTCTCAATTATTAAATTCCTTTGGTCAAAAACATGAGCATGCACAATCGTAAACGCATAAAAATGCCAGGATTCGAATCGAAATACAAATAAACCAGTCGAGGAGCTTTGTTTTCCATTTCAAAAATCCGAAAAGCAAACACGACAATTCGGGCCTGCCATTATTTCACAAATATTTTGAATATACACCCAGAAGTGAAAACTAAGCTACCCACAACTGCATCCATTCAGCGAATACATACAGAACACTCAACAGCATTAGCATTTCATCAATCTCGTGACTCAATACAGCGAACTTGACAGTTAAACAGGTTTGGTATTTGCGCTATTGGCATCCCCATGCACTTAGCTGCCAGAACTAAGCTGTATTTCAGCTGTTCCATACCAGACTTGTCAGTCACATCTCACGATCTTCAGTGTTAATTTTGTCTGTCAATACAGTTAAAGCACACCCTGCAAGCATGCTCTGCTTTGATTTGCGATCAGGGTACTAATTTTTTTAATGTCAAAAGTGAATATAGTAGTAAATAATCGCAACCTCATGACATCAGCAATATCTCCATTTCCACAGGTGTAGTCGTACGGTACTACCATTCTTCAGCCAGCCCAGCAAGCAGCTAATCTGAGTCATAGTCGCTGCAATTTAATTAACTGATGAAGTTGAAGGTTGTCTTATTTTCTTCCGGAAGTTCCAGGATGTTCGAGTTTACTCAGCGGATCCGAATGCATTATCGAAGCACGAAGGTAGTATTCACGCCCAATAAAAATTCACTCAAGGTTTCGTAGCGTGGAACACGATGTGTCATAGAGAAACGGGGTCATTAAAAATGAGAAATTTGACATTTTTAAAAGCGCTGTAGCGTGCCATTTAAGACACTGTAGAACGCCTATAGAAAAGCGTGAGATCATGATGAAATTACGAGACAGGATTTACGACTCGCAAATAAAAGGTGTTTTATATTTCTTTCCTTCGCATGATACCGCTCGAATTTTAACTTCCAAAAATAACTCT
This sequence comes from Kryphioiulus occultus, assembly GCA_034687865.1. NCBI lineage: Eukaryota > Metazoa > Arthropoda > Diplopoda > Julida > Julidae > Kryphioiulus > Kryphioiulus occultus. The sequence goes on from JAQGAF010004332.1 coordinate 9,169, forward strand.
GAGATAAATAACCCACGCTACATTTTGCGAATAAATTCTTGAGCGTGAAACTGCGGTAGATGGACATTTTTGAAAACACTTTCGTTGAAGGCAAGCAGTGCACTATAATATACAGGGTGGGTGATATGTTATTATCTATTGTAAAGGGGCTACATGTATACGTTTTTATTAATTATCAATGGATTTTCGCTTAGTAAGTTTTATTATATTTTAGAATACACGAGAATTTCTGTAAAAATATCCACCACAACCAGATTGACATCTAGCGAGAGAATCAAAATACAAGCGTAGGTGATGTGTCACTATCTATTCTAAATGGGCTATATTTTTATTAATTATTGATGGATTTTCGCCAAGCAAACTTATTGTGTTGCTGATAACATGATGCTTTGAGATTCCACATATGGCCCTGCTTTGTCAACGAAACGTTGTAAACGCTATGGAATGGCATCCAGTCTGGAGCAAGAAATCCAGAGATGGTATTGGAATAATTTCCAAGAACATGATGATTGCGTTCTTCCAATTCATGAAGTGTGTGGCTTTGTCCGATAAACTTCTTCTTTGGCCCAACGGCCACAACCTCAACTGCGAAGCTCAACTGGGCGACCATTTTGTCTCTCACTCACACTAGATGTCACTCTGGTAACGGTGGACTTTTTTTAAACAAATTCCCATGTATTCTGGAACACAATAAAGCTTATTTGGGGGAAAATCCATCAATAAATAAGAAAAATGCAGCCCATTTACAATAGTTAGTGACATATCAACCACCCTGTATATCGACTGTTGCCAGCTTTTGGAAATATCCGTTTTTCCAAAAACCACTTCGCAGCAGCAATGGCCAGAACGCAATTTCCCAAAAGAAAATTTAAATGTTCAGTGCCTTTTCCGGGAAAGATTCGAATAGAATTTACTTTCAGCCATCACATGTCGTTCAGTTATGGCGAAAGCTAAGGAAATCCTGCCAGTTTCTCCACCTGGATTATCTGTAATGCACACGCTCGTTGCAATTGAAAGTCAATGGCATTGGTTCGTCAACTGGTCAAAGGTCAGATTCGGGAAAATCCGAAGAGCCAGACATCGGGCACGTCCATAATTGGTTTACGCCATAATGAACTACAAGTGTTTCCGAGAAAAGTGAGTAGTGCCCAACAGCTCCGGATCTAAATATTGATTTCTGTTGACTCGTAAACAAACATTGGCGAACCTGCGGGTTCAACATCATCCAGAATCCGGTAAATTGGCGAAAAAGCCAGCAATCTCATTGTTGGGCAAATCGACCACCCGACAGTGAAATTAGATTCGGTTTCATATGCTCCCTCAGTGGCACTATGGTCTCTGGATGACCTAGATGGGACCACATTCTGGCTCTTACATCTAGAGGGTGATCCAAAGAAACGGAAAATTTTAAAGTGTAAAACAATAACTTAAAATCCTTGTACAATTTGTTTATAATTGCATCATATTGTAGGGCTTTAAATGCCATTTCCAAATTAATTGCCATATAACCTGCATACTATTTGATAACTTCTTGACGAAATGACGCCATTTAATACAAATTGAGCAAAATGAAACTGTTCACTGCTCCATTGCAAAATCGAGAAATGTCGATTTTTATGAAGATTGAATCGAATTCTCCATTAAAGTAAATGGCGATTTCGATTCGATCTTTGGAATGTCAGTTTATTAGTTAAAATGCCATCATGGTTATAAGCAAATTTGTAAATGTCATTTAATATTCTTCAATGTGAGATAGTTAATTTTGAAAATTTTCAAAATTATTTGGCATTTTACCATTTCAAAATTTCCCGTTTTTCTTTGGATCATCCTGTATTTTGACGTGAAACGGATACAATTTTGAACATCGATGACCACCATCTCAATTCCTCCATATGTGTATAAAAATCCCTGTGGTTTCGATTTAAATCCAGATATGATAATGCGCAACAATTTCTCCTTGTCGAATTATTTACGGTTTACCGCGGACAAATCCGCTTCGACTTGCTGAGGTTTACCGCAAGCGTGTGACACACAAGTTTGAAATTCACAATCGATCGCATGTGAATACAGAGTGGAAAATGATGAAGCCCACGATGAACATCAAAACATGTTTACCATATTCAGAACATTCGATCTGAGTGATGGAACGAATAATTTGAAATATTAGATGCACTATGTTGAAACGAAACGAACATGTTGGTGTACATACCGTACTTAACACGCATGTACATGTAACCTTTTCAAGTTAATTGGAAAAAGCATTTGTCGCAAGAAAAGGGATTTTCGTTTTTCGATTTTACAATTCCTAAAACTATGCGGGGAGCAGATGCAAATGTTCCATCATTAAAACGAAAAAAGAAAATCCAGGAAACAAACTGTCAAGAAAACGAACTGGAAAAAAAATTTAGCAAAAGAAATTGGATTTATTAAGATATTTTGGCATTTCGCCATTTTTTAATGATTTTCTAACGAAAAGCGACAAAAGAACTGTCCTAATAAGTTGCCTTAATTTTTTTCCATAAGTCATACTTCAGGCAGCCCTACTCTGACAGCAATGTTAATGGCTCCCTGATGGCAATTCAGAATACAGAACATTATAATCAATTTCCCTAGCATCTCACTGTTAGGCATACATATTTTATAACCGAAAAAGAAACAAATGTAAAAAAGACTACTTCGGAATATGCCCTGCAGCTTCCCTGCTTCAAGACCCTATGAGAATGTGGGCTTCTCCTAACGGCACGTAGGCTTGCATTGATTGTTTGTTGTTGGGGGCAGCAAAAAAAAATGGATAAATTACGACAGCTAGGACAATGGTTATTCTTGTTTACTGGACAAGTAGGGTTGAAATATAATTTGTACATGTTTGGAGCAGGGCATATTCTGCAGTACTTTATATTTCGAAAAAAAATATCGTTGCAGTTAAACTAAGCATATACCTTAATAAACCTTTAATATAAATGAAATAAGAGGTCACTTATAGAAAACTGGAATGGATCTCAAGATCAAAATCTTAATTCACCATAATTTCATTTTAAAACAATCTTTCTAAAGATTTTTCATATCGTCCAATGTCTTTAAAAATTAAATCGTGAGCTTCATATAATGCATTTGGGATGTCTTTTGTCTAGATTGACTCGTTCTAACCTTCAGGGTTGAAAAAACATGATTCACGTGTTTTAATAACATAGTATTTTTTCCGGTGCAGTCACACTGACATTCAAACTAACAATTTCATTCTTGTGTGTCTAATGTCTGCGATTCGTATCTAATTTCGTTCCAGGTTAGCTCGTTCGCCAATAGATGGCGTTGACGAGCTCTTCGGTGAGATTCATTGTGGGTGCACCTAGTATATCCTGCCATGCACTAGCATTCCTTGTTAAGTATAAAAGCAGTCAGCTGACGATAACAATTCCTGACGTGAAAATCCAATATCGAATCTAGTTCGTTGCTGCACGCTAGCACAGCATAATTATTTACCTAAAAAGGAAAATTCGGCGCAATTTTAGTAAGATGTTGTGCTGATCTCAACAAGATGTATTGATCAGTAACGCCCTTCTGACCAGGATTAAACTTTGTATTGAAACTGTTTAACGTTTAGGATACGATCTTAATGGCCTCAACATTTGTGCGCGCTTTCAATCAATATGAGTGTTCTTTTGGAAGATATTTCTTTCTAATTTTTATCAATTCTTCGATTTCGAAGTCGTGCTACAATTTCCGGTGACGCCATTCTCCAACGTAAGGTAGGGCACCATATTATGGGCTTAAATATTATCATAAATATCAAACTCCTTTAAAATGGTGAAATTGGAAGTCTTGAGCTCCATTGGGATATTTCGGTGGGTGTCAATAAGTACATGGATGTGATGTCTGATGTGCCAACTAAATTTAAATGAAATCTTATCTGTATGTTATCTGTAGTTCAGCAATGTACACGTAGTTCAATTTGAAAATATGATTTATACTCACGTGTGCCAAATAGGATACACTGCATACAAAAATCAACATGCATTTCTACATTGTACAAATGCACAGAGTATAAAAGTTTGAAAACTTCTGTCGACATGAAACAATTACAAATTTCCTACAGCAATAACTTTATTTGCACGACATTGTGGACATCGTGACATCACGTTTGCCCAATTCTACCATCCAGCCTACAAGCCCATTATTTGGATAGTTTCCATAGAATATATTTGAATCAATACGTTTATATGTAAACTCCCATTTCGATTTTCTGAATAAATACGGCGCACGCATGCTCATTCAGCATATGTGGTACAAAAGATGTATTCCTATCGAGAACAGGACATGCTTTCAGTGAAATTGCTATTGCCAAGATATCCCCAGTTATAAATAGGTCTATTCGTAATCAATAAGGACAAAGAAACAACACGCGTTCATTGATTTTAATTAACCGGAATATTGTGAAACTACAGTATGTCCGGTTGCCAAAGCAATAGGTAGGAACAACCCTTTTCTGAGTCAACACTACCTCATGGCGAGAAATAATTGTGATCTAGTCCAACATTCTAATGTCCGACCCAGAATCCAGAGAAAGCTGACCTACATTTGAGGTTTCTGAATTCCCCTGGGAAAGGGGGAAAACCGTTTGACTGACCTATAAGAGGTGATATTGCACAAATTGGCGTAGGTCTAGGCCTACGTAGCATGGCATTGGCTCCAGGCCGTCACGGATATATAGGAGGTTACGAACACCTTGCTGGGTGTTGTTCTATAAATGTCAAAACGAAAGTTGTTTTGGCACAGCGACTGAAAAGGAAGTTAAGATTCCCACAGATTGTCATTTTGGAATGGAGTTCGAATGCTTGCGAAAGTTTCTACATATAATTTCGAACCAAGACTGCCAACTTACGTGATGGTTGGCCTACGAATTCTAATTTTCGAAAAAAAAAGACATCATGAAGCAAGTATTTATTTTTAAGAGCTATTTATAATTATCGTGCGGGCCACCTTGGAATGACACTAACGTTTTTTGGCATGCACACGATTTGGCTGATAAACAAGTTAGCATTCGGGATTTACATGTACATGTATCACGTTGATGTCATTCACAGGTGCGTTGATTTGCAACGGTTTTGGAAAATACCCTTTATGGAGATTACACGGCTGGTGATACTGTCAGTTTTAACAAATACGGATAGTAATACTGATCTTGTAATGGGTGCAGTTGTAATGGATTGATCCTCCATTCTCATTACTGACGGTTGTCCGCATTTTCGGACAACTTACCGTCAGAATCGAACACAGTAACACTGACCGTGTATAGGTTCGACATAGACATATTTTGTACCTAAAGGGGACCCTACACGGGAATTATTACTGTCAGTTTCGACAAATACGGACAGTAATACGGATCGTGTAAGGCAATACTGATGTATTGACGTTCGATAATGACGAATATCCGAATTTTCGGATAACTACTGTCAGTATGAAGATATTGACAATAATACTGACCGTGTAAGGGCGTTCGTCAGT
>JAQGAF010004333.1:0-14666 GCA_034687865.1 Kryphioiulus occultus
CTCGTCGTAACCATGGCAACGGCTCGTTCGATTTTGGTTCGATCGAATTCGATTTATTGGTTTCCTGGAGATTGTAAATGAAATCTGAACGAAGTAAATCGCGAATAAAAAACTTCTCTGCAAATGTAGACAATATTTCTATCAATCTGATACTAAAGTACGTACTGTTGAATAACTGGTAAGATAATTTTTCATTTTTTAAAGGAAAATTTCTTGCTGTGAGAATCTAACTTTCCCCTGCCCCGGGCTATCCGTCTTCACCTTAACACAACATGGTTTAAGATGTAGTAGGCTAAACACATTGAAGATGCGGTCAGTCACCCTGTATTAAAATGGAGCACAAATTGGGAAATAACGTTATTTTCATAGCTTGAACTGACCACGTGTAGAATATTTGTGATAAAAACCTGAAAAAATTGTTACTTGAAAGCTGTTGTGTAGCGATAGCACAGTTCTGAATTCGGTGCGACCCAGTTTCAGAAATCGAATAGAAATCCTCGCATGGATGACCACCCATATTGGGATGCGGTTTCAACGTTCAAGAGAGTGAAACTCCCCCAAATTGCTCGCTGCGCAAACTTTTCTTGCAGTGATCCCTTATGTCTTCTCTAATGCGTCTTTTTCGCCACAGATCCACCTAAAATAAGCCCGTTTTCGTTTCCTCGTGACATCCAAGAAGGGATGAGAGCCAGCATCACCTGCTCCGTTTTCCACGGGGATTTGCCCATCAACGTGTCTTGGCTTAAAGATGGCCACGCCATACGACCCACCAGCGACCTGACACTCAGGCGAATGGACGACCACACAACCACTCTGGTGGTGCAGAGGATCACTCCAAAGGACAACGGAAACTACACTTGCGTGGCTCAAAATGCGGCAGCTGCTGTCAATTACACGGCCCAGCTGTTGGTGCTCGGTAAGTGCCAGCCTCCTGATGACGAGCTCAGTTTTCGTCTTAACATGACGCCTAAGATGCTGCCACCTGGTGGCGGAAAGGTGCGTTCGACCGCCTCTTTGGTCAATGAAGCATTTGCAGCACTTGTTTGCTGGTCTAATTTTCTAAGTTACGAGAATGTACTGCTTCCTGTAGGCCTTATTGTCGGTATTACAGTAGAACCTCTGTAAGTTGACCACCCGAGGCTTGTACTGACAAAGGATTTTGATTCCGTGAACTGCATTTACCTACATTTTACAGTAATCCTTGATCATTCATCATTAAAGAATAATCTTATTAAAATGTTCATAATATAGTAGCAGTATTGATAATGTGCAGCTAATTTATCCAGCAATTACTCGTACAGTACAGTAAGGTTACTGAAGGGGGTCAAAATAAACTCTTGTACCTATATAGAGACAGTTTGCAAGCAGCCAGTAAATTTAATCATTTATGACTTTACATGTTGAGACCATGCTGGTCAACATACAGAGAATAAATTACTATTTTGTGTCATAGTCCAAGTGGTCAACATACAGAGGTGCAGGTGGTCAACATCTAGAGATGCCTTCCAATATGTTAATGTGGTGACCGTCCGATCAACTAAAATGTGGTCAACATAGGGAGGTGGTTCACTTTGGAGGCTTCTTCTTGGAGTTGGCCTCGCAAGGCTTTGCAGGGCACCTTGCAAACTTAACCTAATCTAACCTTATCTATGTCTGTTATTTTTAGATTAGGTAAGGTTAGGTTAGGTTATTTCAGGCCGGTCAGGTCAGGTTTGGAAAAACAGAAATTTCCAAGCTGCCAAGCCTACGTGCTGGTAGGTGAAGCCTGCTGTATAGGGAGGTGTGCACTTATCCTTCTGATATCCTTGTCTTATTTCCAATGCGGGCGTGAGATGGCGCCACCAGAGGGTATCTAGTTGAGGTGCAAATACCTGTTGATATTGTATATACCGTGTTTGTGTGTGTGTGTGTATCGTTATACCACTCAGTTAAAATTGTTGCAGTCTTTGACGAGTGACTTTGCATATTAATCCCTAATTCACGAAATATCACTGAAATCGTCGTCAATTTAATGATAACTGCTGGAATGATCGGCTCAGAGAGTAGGGAAGACAATTTCAGTTTTCAGAAAATTTTAAATTGATATCCACAAAGTAGGAGTGATGAATGATAAGAAAGTTTTTATTAGCTCAGAAATTTAATTCGGATAATCAAATTCGTGAATTTAAATTTTTCTGATTTCATCTTGCTTTAGTATAAAACAAACAAGGTCATTATGTTAATAATTCAAAATGTATTACTTGCTGGTAAAAATTAAAGCAACGTGGTATTCCAACGTGTGCTTCCAACGTGGTATGGTCAGTAATGGTTCTAAGTGCCAGACCCCTGATTCAGCAGTAGTTTCTGCACCATATATGAAGTTGATGTTGAGTAGCGATGTGTGATGGAGAGAAATGGAAACATCTGTGGGGGGGGGGGGGGAAACCGAAGAAGCATTTTCATGCCAAACTCGTTTTTATGTCACGCTTCGCTCCCTTAAACTTAATGTAGTGCATTAATCTTCCATCCTACCATTGTTTCCCACAAAGATATGGTTTTTATGTCCAAGATGGCAGCCATTTCTCCAGCAGACTTTTCTTCAAAAGCCGACTTTTAAGGGCGAAACGCTGCTTCGGTGCAGTTACATTGTTACATTCCGAGCTTAGAATTTTTATAGACCTAACTTCTAGTATTAATAAAACCCAAGAGCTGGATCTTTTCTCGAATTGCGTGTGCGGAAAGATTCTAAGTAAGGGATTTTGATGACTGTATTACATAATATCAAAGATGTGTCCGTTGACGGCACAATTGGGAAATACCGTTGAAATTAAATTTCTTGGTCGTTGAACTTTATTTTCGACATTTTCGGACTTTCGTATTTTATTCTCCAAACGTTTGATAGATATTAATGCTGATGTCGGCACCCATAGGCGGGATTTAAGTGGAATTTATGAGAACGGTGAAACGACATTCGTGAGCAGCTAGAGAGAAATTGCTATATTTGCTTACTTCCAAAAACGACTCAAAACGTTTGAACATAACCATGAATTAGACGGTAAACAACTTTGGAATAAATTTGAATTACTCGTTTTTCACCAGTTTTACAGCTTTCAATGCAATTCAATTGAACTCGGAACACATCTCGAACTGCTCGTAGGTTAGCAGTGATTGCCTGCAGTTAGGGGTAAGCAATATAAAGAAATTACAATGTACATATTTAGGTTAGTTTAAGATTAGGCTAGGAAAAACACAATAATAGGAGCAAACTACGAAGCTAGGACAAGTGTCATTCTTGTCCACTAGACAAGTAGGGTTGAAATGTACATATTTTGTGAACATTTGGAGTGGAACAATGCCGTAGTTTATCCATAATTGCATTTCAGGGATTTACTTTATCTACACCAAAAAGAAAATTTGAGGTATCTCAACTCTACTCCTTCATAACAACGTAATCTTACCTTCAGCTGCCCCAAACAGCCAAGCAATCACTGCCAGCCTACGAGCCACAAGAAGACGCCCGCTTACGTTTTCCCTTTTCCAATTCGCACAAAACAAAACACACAAATTAAAATAATAAAACTCCACCTCTAGCAAAGATTTCAGTGAACTCTATTTGACGAATATAGTTCAAATATAACGTTGAAATGTGCACATTTGGAGCAGGGACCCTAATTTCTGATAGCCAATAGGTGCATTCCAACGTCCATTGGCATGCAAAACTGAGCCAATAAGCTTTGAATTCCATGGATTGACTGCAATGCTTATCCATCCAAGAAATTTAAAGAGATGTTGACTTAATGGGCATTCAACTATTACCTCGTCATAAAATCGTCATTTCTCAACGATTCATTTCAAGCTCCTGTGTTCTACCCACCCTGCAATATTTGTTATTTTTTCATCTCTTTTTTTTGCTGAAACCGAATTATTTACCACGTCGTTTTGCGGTTTGTTTTTCAGTGCCGCCTCGGTGGATTTTCGAGCCGAAGGATTCTTCGGTGATCAGCGGCAAGAGCATCATCATCGATTGCCAGGCCGATGGATCGCCTCGTCCCTACATCACTTGGAAAAAAGCTATCGGTGAATACGAACTGAAGTTCATATTGGTTTTCTGGATTGGCAAGGCACCAGCATCCTTAATCATTTAGCTGCATGACGAGTAATTAGAAATGGGCGATGCGTTGATGGGTTTCGGGTTTTTGGGAAAGATAACACCTGCTCACCCAGTGTTATTGTTGCCTTCGTTTCCAGTTGTTGCCCCCTCCCGTTAATACATTTTTCTTAATTGCCAGGTAGGCTTCCGGGGGATTATGTTCCCATAGATTATTCTAGCGGCCGCAACTACATGTACCCCAATGGGTCATTACTGCTAACGAGCATCCAGGTGACCGATTCTGGCTACTACTTGTGCCAGTCCAACAACAGCGTTGGTGCAGGACTCAGTAAGGTGATCTCCTTGAAGGTTCATGGTACGTGCTTTCGACGCCATCGATTTTTGAGGTCGCTAATTAATCGGGCTTTTGCTTTATCCCACCAATTTTTGTTGTTTTCGTCTCAGCTCGATTCGAGCCTCTCTAATTAGTCATCGTTAATTCTGAACTTAAAGCGGAGTCGAGCGGGTAATTTGTTTGCCGGCTAGCCCAGCAGCTAATGGCGACGGTTAATTATTATTAATTGCGTTGAGAATTCGGGAGAAATGGTCGAGATTCTTGTGGGTAGTAAAGTTTGAAGATGAGCTTGCTGATGGCATCTCGGCTGGTTTCACTATATGTCCGCTGGTATTAGAAGCTTGAGTTGAGCCATGAATAATGGTTTTAATTGAGCCGTTATGAGGACCTTCAAGTATTGTCATCAGTCAGGGTGACAATCTAGCGTGACGAAAGCTGCATTTTAACTCAAGTTTTCTCAGTTGCTTTTTTTCCATGAAATGTTGAGTTAAAATCCAGCATTTGTCATCTAGATTTTCATCCAGATACCTTAACAGTTATGATGACTATTATGCCATGTTGGTAAGGGTGTAAATACTCGCTGCTTGTCTTTGCAGCCCCAGCACATTTTGAAGAAAAGTTCAGAAATCAGACTGTCAGGAAAGGCCACGACGCAGTACTAAGTTGCGAAAGCCAAGGCGATTCTCCGTTGAGGATTGAGTGGAAGCTCCATAATCAGAAAATCGATTCCCTGAAAAGAAGAAAGTAAGCAGTGTAATTTTACACTTTTACTTATTGTAAACTTGTTAAAAAATTCTCCCAACTGCGTCAATATCGTATTACAAATGTGGCAAACAGTTTTCAATCATATGCAATGTTCGGTTGTCAAGTTTCAAAATACGATGCAGTATGGAAAACGCTTAAATTAATTAAATTGAAATTAAAACCATTTTAAAGACGGAACATTATTTTAGAAAGTCGACTTTTTTGTAGAAACACGATTTCTAAGTTAGTGGTTGTTTTTCGTGTGATCATATTGCGATGTCGAGTTTACATTCTTGAATTTGCTCAAACCCTGTACTTTCATCCGAGTTGTCTCCTTGCAATTTAAAACGAAGCGCGTTTAAATCGGTGGCCGAATTCGGCTCAATAATCTTTGCGGCGCCATTGCGAATTAAGGCGTTTGCGTTCCTAATCCGCTCCGTTCTGCTTAGTTAAGCATAATTCCTTAATGTTTAGCGTTGTCCACCACAAACATTAATGAAGTGGAATAAAGCGTTAGTTTAGATGTGGCGCATGGCTATTACCTATTTTAATGTACCTGCAGTGGCACGCTAACGCTTTCTAATAACGTTACTTCGACCCCTTTGCTGTTTGAAGGTACACCACCCGTGAACAAGCGACTTCTGCAGGATTCATTTCCCAGTTAATTGTCTCCAGAACCAACCGAGAAGACACCACTGAATTCTCTTGTCTGGCAATTAACGATTTTGGCAAAGATCAAGCGTGGATCTCGCTCATAGTTCAAGGTGAGAGCCTCTCGGAAATGAGACTTCTTTACAACTGAAATCCCTATCGTCATTGCTTGCAACTGCAAGACCATTCTCATCATGCATTATGCATTTTCGAGTCCGCCTAGCTTTAATATTGTTTTATTGCCTTGGTAGAGGATATTGGTATGCGATCAGATGCTTAGACCCTGGATGAGGAAGAGAAATTTCGTACGAGGAAGGGCCAGGGGACAATATTGGGAAAATTAAGTGTGGATCGTTCTTGCCTACTGATTTTCAGCTTGTTTCATCGCTTTTCAACTATGGGATTAATCCAAAAACTACAGTGTTATTTATGGAGTACGAGCTGTTCTGTATTGTAAAGATCATATCGATTTCTGATTTTTTTAAATTGCCAATTGCCGTTTTAAAACTGCAGATATCGGTGGATTAATACGGGTTTCACTGTATTCTATTCTAAGACACTCTGGAAAGTCACCCTGGAGAAAATATTTAAAAACTGCAGTTTTAAAATTAAAGCCCGAAGTAAAATTGTTGTAAAATTTAAGCCGCAAACTGCAGTATGCTGCAGAAATCTGAAAGCACGTGCAATTTCGAGCTTCTACAAAACATTAAACTGAAGTTACTATACAGGCTTCCTACTTTTCGAAAAGTCAGGGAAAATCAGGGAATGTAAAGAAGGACTCGCACTCTAAAAAATAACACTGAAGTCTGTGGATTAATTCGTGAAAATGTCAGGGAAATTGATAGTTTGCATCAGCTAATTGATTGGTTATCATCACTTTTTAAAAATGTGGATAAAATGCATTATTTTTCTTATTTTTATAAAAGAAAATATCGTGTAAATGTAAGGAAAATGACTAAAACGTTGTCAGGAAAATCGACTTGAGAATATGAGTGGAAACCTTGAAGTAGAACTGAAGCTGCAGTTAAAACTGAAGTTATATTGCAGAAAATTCGGGCTTCAACGCAAAAGCCCTCAGTATTTTTGAAGATAATGCAGGGTGTTTTTCGTTTGGGTTGCAATTCTGGGTGGAATTGTGTAACGATGAAATCAATGTTTAATGACGTCGATTGCAATTTTTTTTTAATAATGTTTGAGGACTAAATAATTGTAGCCTGTTGAGAATAAATCTGGCTTTAATGGCGCAAATCTGATCATGAATGTTTCAAGACTACCCCAATTTTTATTTTGTAATCAGAGCCTCCGGAGTCACCCCGTGATGTTAAAGTCAGTCCTCAAACCAGTCGGATGCTCAGCGTGAGTTGGACTCCACCCTTTGACGGCAATAGCCGGATTATGCATTATATAATTCAAGTAAAGGCTGTGAGTAGTAAGTATTTATCCCGTCTTAATCTCACTTTTTATTAAAATGACAATAAATAATATTTGTTAGTATTATTTTAATTTTCATTTTTTTTGCGTTAGTTGTTTGGATGCTTGATAGAAGAAATGTTTCTGTGAGCGGAGACGAAACTACCGCCATAGTTGCGGATTTGTATCCAGCAGTGGAGTATGTTGTGAACGTGGCTGCTGAAAATTCGATCGGCATTGGACCATTCAGTGCTGCAGCACAATTGATGATGGCCGAAGAAGGTTTGGACATTTTGATGTTTTCATCATCGTGGTCAGTTGCAAAATGTCGGAATTTGTAATTAGTACTACTAACAAGCAGCAAAAAATACCATTCTTACTAATTTTAATTATTTTAGCACCTGAAGGTCCACCATTGAATATAACGGCTGAAGCAATTGGATCTCAAAGTCTAAGAATTTCATGGAAAGTACGAACACTTTTTTTTCTAAACTGTTAAAATATTATTAGAGCTGCCGTTTGGATAGTTAATGAATTGTGTATATTAACTGTTGTTATAGCCTCCAAAACCCGAAACTCGGAATGGTGAAATTCTGGGTTATTTTATTGAGTACCGCGAGTACGATTCTGTTGAACTGTTATCAATTAAAATGACGGATATCAAAAGTGAGAATTCTGGAGAGTTTCTGCTGGAGGAATTAACGAAATTCGCCAAATATGCCGTCACCGTGCAGGCTTTCAACAACATTGGTATGGGACCAAAGTCCAGAGAAATTATTGCAAGAACTATGGAGGATGGTGAGTGCCAACTATGATAGCATCAATCGTTTCAGACAATTTCAAATTTTTTTGCGTGTTTTTAACTTTTTATTGTTTAAATGTAGACCTATATGTATTTTACAATTATTGGCTTTGTTTCACATATATACCGTTATATGCGGTACAAAAAGTATGAAATTTGCTGAAAATAAAAAAAATCTGACGAATTTATATATATATATATATATATATTGCATCTGACACTTTAGTCCTGAAGAAAGTCATATTATAAACCATGAAATATAGCTTATCCACAAAAATTGCTCGAAAATTGTCATAAAATTGGTCCTCTTTTTTATTTTTTATGCATGGCTTCTTAAATAACATCGAATTGCAGATATTTTATATGTGCTATAATAAAGTTCAACTACCCACACAGAATGCGAAATTGTACGCCGTGAAATAATGAAATAGGGAGATGATGGGGTCCGTAGTCCATTTCTCGGTTTGGAACAGATTAGAGATCCAGTGCATATTGTTCATGGCATATAGCACTTAAACGAAATGGTCACGTCCATTTTACGGCTGCCAAGCGCTAGTCAGAAAGCCCTCAAGCATAAATTTTATGACAAATTGCACATTATGCTGTAATGAATAGTGAAGCTATGAAATTTTTTATCTCTCTTCACTTCTAAATTTTTGGATGTACATGTAGATGAAAAAAATCGCATTTTAATCCATCGTCCAATATGCATTGCAGTACCATGTAATCTTATTCTTATTTAAAGTGCGAATTGAAATTACAGAATATTATATCAATTTTTTGATAACTTCACCTTATTTCTGCGAGTTTCGCCATTTATTTAAAAGTTGAAAGGCTAGATATATAATCAATAATTATGTACAGAATGTATGGGTTTATTGAAACTAGTTTTTAAATTAATTTAATAATTGCTTAAAATAAAAATTACGTTTACAATAAATTCATTAACTTAGTTATTATTAGTAAAATGTAGACAGTATAACAAATTATAGCAGGTTAAAAAGTGTATAAAAGTTTAAAGTTGAATCACTGATTTTATTTCTCACGTCGAATAGTCATTGGCAAATTAATTTGATTTATGAATTTATTATTTTATCGTTACAGTTCCCAGTCAACCTCCCCGAAATGTCAAATGTGTTTCTTCGGCAGCCCAAACGTTGCATCTTTCGTGGACTTCTCCACCCCAGCAATCCTTGAATGGCATTCTTCAGGGATACCGTGTTGTCTACAAGCCTGTAGACGAATTTAACGGTTTCTCCCATAATTAGATTTTTGTGAGCTGTTAAATGATATGCCTAGTTCCTGTGCTTATTCACCGTGCTTGAATTTTTTAGTAAACTCTAAATTGGAGTTCCGTACCACTACATCAACCGAAACAAAACTGCAGGGCTTAGGCAAATACACAAACTACAGCATCCAAGTACAAGCTTTCACTTCTGCAGGAGATGGAGCTAAAAGCAGCTTAGTTTACTGCAGAACAAAGGAGGATGGTAGGAATGGCGAACGCTGCAAAGCTTTTAAAAAATCCATATGGTTCATTTCGGTTGAATTTGCATTATTTTTCGTTAATTTTTTAGTTCCTGGCCCACCATCCGATTTGAAGGTTCTGCCTATGTCTTCAGATGCAATTATTGTATCTTGGATTCCACCCAATCATCCAAATGGGATCATCAATAAATACACAGTTTATATGAGGATTATTGATGATTATCAAAAAGTAAGAAATGAGTACAATTATTTGTTAGGCCAGATTTCAAAGTGTTCAAATCACTATATTTTAATTCAGTCCATATGTAACTCTTCCAAATTGATGTTTTCTATTATAATCATTTTTAATTTGTTTTAATTTTAACTTTTCAGTCAGCTTCAAGCTTCACCTTGCCACCCACCCAATTCTACTATGAGGCCAGAGGCTTAAGTGAAAATTTGCAATACGAATTCTGGGTGAAAGCATCAACCGCAGTGGGAGAAGGAGAGAAGACGAGAGTAATTTCAAACTCACCTGTTTCAACAGGCAGGCTGTAGTTTTGGATTGCCCAATTGTCCATTTTTAGAATTAGACTAGTATTTGAACCAGATTTGTTACAAAATTTGGCATAATGTCAAAGTTTCATTAACCGTGATTATATTTTGAATGTCATTTTGTGTTGAATAATTTGACTTTACCAAATGAATGCTTGTAGAAGTTATAAATCCCTGATATTAATTTTGTCCTTTTATTTTCATTTTTGAGTTTTCCCATTTATATTTATATTTAACGCGTAACTATTTTGTTTTCTAAATGCCATAACGACGAATTTTAACACGTGATTTATTTTTAATTCTGCATTACATAGTTCCTGCCAGAATTGCCTCTTTTCCTCAAACCATACTTGCCAAGCGTAAAGATGATGTTAAGTTGCCTTGTAGGGCTGTAGGAATTCCAACTCCTGATAGAGAGTGGCTATTCATGCAAGTAGCATTTAAAATATGGAAATATTGAAAAAATGATGCTACTTTTTTTCACAAATAAATATATTCATCATGAAATATTTTCATATTTCAGGGGAAGGCAAATTGACCAAAACATCAGGATCCAAGCTGCAGCTGATGGTACTCTGCTTATTACGAGTTATCGTTCAACTGATGCTGGCAATTATTCTTGCCACGTGCATAATATTTATGCTAAGGAGGAAATTTCTCATATTGTGATAAATAAACGTGAGTTTTGATGCAATTTCTTCATTTTGTTTAGTTATGGCACATTTTTTTATTTCCCATTTTTTATTTTGTTTTCAAGCACACATTGGTAGTGAATGTAAGTTATCCTTTGATAAATTACTTTTGTCCAAGCTGGGTATTTGGTGAAATTTGAATTTGATTTGTTCGTTTCATCAAACATTGCTAGATCCGCCTTCCCCGCCAATTTTAAAATTGGTATCGAAAACTACGAATTCTATTACATTATCATGGAAATTGGAAGACTTCGAAGACTTGCCCATTACAGGTATACCAATTCTTTAATACTATCCGCCATTTTGTAAATTATGAAAATCAAACAACTACCGAGAAGAACAAAAAAAATTCAATTGGTTTGGTGATATTTAATTATTTTCACCATGTTGCATTCAAGGTGTTGCCTTAAATTATAAGAAAGATGGTGGGAAGTGGGAAGAAATTCGCCTGGGCGCCTCATCCACCAGCTATTTACTAGAAAAATTGGCTTGTGGGACTTTGTATCACTTGTACACGGTAGCCTACAATCAAGTTGGAGGTAGTGAGCCCAGTGATATGCTCACGGAGACTACCAGTGGAACTGGTAAGCAGAACTTCCAGATAACATTGCCATAACTTTAAGACCCATTAAGATGAAAGTTCCAGTTCTTCAATGAATAAACTTCTCTGTTTCATTTTTAGAAGCATTTGAATTAATTTTTATTTTCATTATTTACAACAGCTCCTCAAATTCCAGAGAGGGACTCAATTTTGGATGTGAATTCAACATTTGTGACGTTATTACTGCCATTGTGGCCTGACGGTGGTTGCCAGATTTTGCATTTCTTGGTGGAATTCAAGGAAAAGGACTCTTTGGATTGGTTGATGGTTACTAGTAAAGTTTCGCCGCAAGATCCGATTATGATACCGGACCTCACGCCTCGAACCCATTACAGCGTCCGGGTGAATGCCGTCAATGGGGCTGGCAGCACACCCGTGGAATTTGATTTTATCACTCTGAAAACTCCTACTGGTAATTTTACGAATCCATCGATCTGCAGCTGCAATCTGATTCAAGCTTGTGAAATTCTTACATCGTTGCTCGTTTCTCGTAGGGGTTGTAAATAACGAAGAAGTAATGGAAGGACCTCAATTTCCATCAAAATTTTACTTGGACCTCAATGCCGTGGTTCCAATAATTTCTGCTATCGTGATTATAGTCGCCATTTTAATAGTAGCCTGTATTTTTGTAAGAAAGAGGCGATATAACGGCTATTTATACACTGGTGTGTGTTACATTTCTGCATGGCAGTGACATACTTACGAAATTATTTGCTAATTTATCGAACGAATGCTTAATTGTTTTCATTCAGTAAGGTCCGTCAGGAAATCAGAATTAAACAATCCAGTTCCGCAGAGGGAAAATGCTCAAAAAAACGTGCCAACTACCCCATCAAACGAAAGTCAACAGTACGATCAAGCCTACACACCTCCGCAAACTAGGAAATCCTTTGAGCCCAACAAAAGTAACATCGGAGCAAATGAATCTCAAAACGGTAAACTTCTGGCAAGTTTGGATATTTTTGAATTTCGCTTCCGTATCGACATAATTAAAATGTACAATTCTACAATTAAGGCATTCATGATGACATAAGTCCGTATGCCACCTTCCAGTTGCCTGCAGCGCGATACACAGATGCAGCCGATGTTCATTTTCATACTTTCGGTTACGATGCCAGCAAAATGACGGATTATCCTACCTCTCCTCAGGTATGACCAATTACTTTCCAACTTTAATGTTATTGCGATTTCTTACTTTTTCATTCCAATGTCTTTAGTTTCAGTACACCAAAGTACGCAAGAAAAATGCCCTTCACTGCCATCCTATGTCCAATTCTAGAGGAGAAGGCAAGAAAAAAAATTAATTTGTAGTTTAATATCGAGAATTAGTTTGAACCCATCAAAGATTTGAAATTGGAAAAAAATAACCTTCCCCATAAAATTAGGTAATACGGAGTGTCAATCCCAAAAAAGAATTGAGTTGGAATTGAAATTGATTTTGACTAATTGGTATGCGCATGTGCATACAGTATGCCTACCAAAACCTGCCAAACCGGTTTTGGTAGTCATTTGTGGATGCGCACACCAATTAGTCAAATTCAATTTCATTTCCAACTCAATTTCCAATTTTTACTTATTTTGAACAATTAAAATTTTCTAATTAAGTTATTTTAAATTATTATTTCGCAATAAGACATACTATCCTGCATATTATCCTGATGTTCATTGTTCAGTAGGAATTTTTGAAAATCTTTGAACTTGAAAAGAAATGTAAAAAATTACGTTTTGATAACAATTAAGATAATATTGAAGTTTTTTCTCAAACAACCGAGGAGGGATGGAGGTTTGGAAAATTTGGAAAGTTTTCAATTTGAAGGTTTTAATCATGTTGTCATTTTCTGTTTGACTTAAGGTATCCCCATGAATGTCCGGTCATCAGCAAGTAAGGAGCATTTAAATCCCCTCCGTGCTGCCACCTTGAAAAAGCAAGAAGACCCTGTAAGCCCATATCCATCTCAAGAAGAGCCCATTGTCCCAAGTGCCCCACCTGCTGAATCCGACAGTATGGCCACCGATTCAGACACACCTGATATCGCACCTCCAGCTAATAAAAAGGGAATGAGGATTCTAAATTATGGTACTTTTATCGCCTTGTAATGATCAATGACTACTATGTATACAGTGTAGATTTATTTAGTATATGTGTCATATTTATACGTTCTATGTTAATTTAGTTCCAGATATTTTAGATCACAGGCCAGATTCCAGTTCATCGAATGAATCCACCCCTGAAATGGATTCATTGCCCTTTTCAAGACCCGAACATAAGGAGAGAATGCCAAGACCATGCAGGATAGCACTTCGAAAAATGAATTCTATAGAAAGGTGACGATTGAACATTAACAATTATATTACTAAAAATTATTTGATTGTGTACTGGTATATTTCAAAGTCAGTTAGAAGCCCCCTGATGAAATCTCATAATTTTGACAGAAAATGACGACTTTGTGATAGTGAAATGTCAGTGATGTCCATAATATTTCAGTTCAATGATCAATATGATACACTGTTACTTGCTTTTTTACAAGGTATTCGAGTCCAGAAGGTGCCATAGAAGAACACTCTTTCTCCTTTCATCAACCGACAAAACTGCCACCTAGCTTCGGTGATGGCCATGATTCATCATCGATATCAAGAAATAGCCATGGTAATGGCAATTGGTTTAAATTTCTTACGACAGTTTTGATCTGAAAATTTGATTGTTTAACAAAATAACAATTTTTAAAAAGTAATTTGCAGTTAAGCAAATTAAATATGTGGGGGTTATATTTTATGATGAATGCATTTGTAAGACAAAATTATCGTAAGAAATTGTTACAATTGGAGGCTTTTGACTGCAGGATTGTCATAATGAATATGAACTTTCTGTGTCTACCAGATCAAAATCCTAAAAGTCCTAGTGGCCTTGCTGCTGTAGAAGAGGAATTGATAGCATTGCTTAAAAGGTTTATAATTTTTTTTATCGTGCAAAATAATACTGAACAATTCTGATATAATTATTTTCGGTATATCCAGCCAAGTTCGCCAAAATTATTAATTTTTTTTACTACTTTTATTCAGCTTCAACATTTTACAGGCTTAAGGTGAAGACGGATAGCCCGGGGCAGGGGAAAGTTATATTCTGACAACAAGAAATTTTCCTTTATACTATGTTTGTTAAAACACGCGAAAGAATGAAAAATTATCTTACCAGTTATTCAGCAGTACGTACTTTAGTATCAGATTGATAGAATTATTGTCTACATTTGCAGAAAAGTTTTTTATTCGCGATTTACTTCGTTCAGATTTCAATTACAATCTCCAGGAAACCAATAAATCGA
>JAQGAF010004334.1:0-14665 GCA_034687865.1 Kryphioiulus occultus
TAAATCCGACATTTGGTTTCTGAGAAAAACACATTTTTACTCGATTCTTGCAGGTGAGTCGATTTTTTTGCACGCAATTGTACATGTATGTTTTCCTCCAATTTCGTAATTTCTATTATAGGCTATAGCATTTGCTACTAAATGACATTCACTTTTGTAATAGCCATTGGCGTCTTTTTCAATGTGGAATGGAAATGATTCAACATATGAAACTCTAATTGCTGTTATCAAATTGAAGGAAATGCTGCTGCTCGATGATATCCTATACACCATGTTAACGGTATCATTTAGTAGATAAATCTCTTCCTCCAATGTAAAAATATCATGTAGAGCATTTGCTCCTAATCAATAGCCAATATGCTGTTTTCAATGTGAATGGAAATTGATTTAAATGTAATCTACTTCGAAGTTGTAAATTGTTTCAATTTCAAATGCATGTCTGGCACATTGCCTAGTGTTATTTAGGAGCAAAGGCTCTAATTGCTGTTATTAAATTGGAGGAAAAACCCTTACCTCCATGCTAAATGACATCAAGTTGGTCATATCGGTTTTTATTTGATTTTATGTGATGTTATATGCGTCATGCTATGAAATTGAACTACCGTTTTTGAGCAAATGCTCCGATTCTTATTATTAAATTGAAGGAAAATCCTATACATCCATGCTAAATGGCATTATGTTGATTCTACTGATCTGAGTCGTTCTAATCTACCTTGTGAAAATAACGTTTTTTTGGCAGTTTGGTCAAAGGCCTTTGGAATGTATGAACAAGTATTTGAGCTGACACTGTTGCTTCTGCTTCATTAATTTTAAGCGCATGCCTTGTTCAAGTCTTCACATTTTTTTTCACGAAAATTGTTATGTAAGAAAATTTGGTCGTAAATCAACTCGACAGGTTGTGTTTCGCAGAAATATGGAGTTTTCAAAAGCAGCCGAAATTGGGCGATTTGATGTCAACTAAATTTAACTGATGCATATCTTATCGAAGAATCTCTTTTTATCCACTCGTAAACATCAAGAAGGTAGTTTGAAATCTGGACGGTTTTTGACAAATTATGTTCCATATTTCTCTGGATCGGAAAAAATGACCCAGTTGCGAAAATAATTGGACAAGTTTTCACATATCGTTTGATTGGGTTGGAAAAAATGTGCCGTTTTTCTTATTTTGGCATGAAAATGGCTTCCTAGGTGCTCCAGTGGCGCCACCTGTGGCTGGCGCCATTTTCCGACGCGTAATGAACTGATCTCTGATTCATTAAATTTAATTGGAATAAGGAAGACATCAATTTGCATTTAATTACATAAATTTCAGTCGTGTTTAGTTTTCATGAGATTTTTTGCGCTTGTGATCGTCGTCCTTGGTGCGTTAAACAATCAGATTCTAGTTAGCATCGGCTATTACAGACGTTCCAAAAAAGCACATTTACAGTTTACAACAGGGTGGAGCCCATTTCAGCTAGTAGAATCAAGATGGCGTCCAGCGTTGAAAATAAAATGGGGATCTTTCACCTTTTTTAATCTACATGTGTTTAGAATGAAGGCACTAAATGATGAATTGAGTATTCTAGTTTGCATCAACTATAGTATAGTCGTTCCTAAAAAAGCACATTAACGGTTTACAACAGGGTTTAGCATGTTTCCTCTGGGAGATGCAAGATGGCGTCCAAAGTTTTAAAAAAAATGGTGGTCTTTGCGCCTTTTTTAACCTGTTTAGAATAAAGGCCCTAAAATGATGGATTTAGTAGTCAAGTTGGTATAAGTCATTGTAGTCGTTCCAAAAAAAGGCATAATAACAGTTTAGAAGCATTTATTCTGGTATATATGCAAGATGGTGGCCAGAGTTGTAAACAAAATGAAGATTTTGCACATTTTTAACCTGTTTAAAATAGTCATAATATAATAATTCGTTCTAATAATTAATTTTTTTAAAAAAAACTTTTATTATCTTATTTATTTTTAAGAAAGATCTGCGACTAATGTGAAAGAAACGCAATTCAGACTATGTTGTGTTTCGCCGTTTTAAGGGAGGGCTCCAAAATGAGCCAATCAGAACACATGTGCCTGATCAACGTCGCACATGTCTGCACGCAGCAGTGGAGCACAAGTGCTCTTATTGGCTCATTCTACATGAAAAATATTGATGAATAAATCAAATTTCTTTATTTCTGAGATTATTGCAAGTCAACTTTGTTCGATCCTCAGGAAATCAGTCCTCAGCACCTCTAGACGAGAAAGGGTAAGGGGGCAGGTATGCAAATAAACCCATCAAAATTAATACTAAATCCATCTGATCGAATTGAATTTCTTTAATCTCGCCCTCCCCAGGGGACCGTCCCATGAAAGAAGCTGAAAATGATTTAATGCTCAAATTCCGACTGATGGAATTTCAATTGAATTTTTGCTGGGACAAATCGATTTTCTCGAAAATCTTCAAGGGGGTACCAAGGTCCGTTGCCTCCAGAGGGAGCCAGCTATGGGGGAGGGGACCCCCGAGGTATTTTTAATTCGGGCGGCTAGAAACAAAAGAACATTAGGCTGAATGAACCCATGACTTATGAGTGTTTGGGGGTGCGTGGGGTGGGCAAGACGAACTTGACGAATAGGGCTATTTGAAGGAATTCCAAATGCATTTTTCGTGCATTAAACCCCTTTGGGAGCCTCTTGAGAAACCCTGGTCTTGGCTAAGGAGGTAAAAAAAGGCCGAAAATTAACAACTGGAGAAACTGCGGTTGTGCTAATTATAAAGAAACGCTTAGGTCTAAGATGAGCAGTTTTGGAAATCGTTGACCAACCCTCAGGAATCTATGAGCATCCTGGTCGTGCACATTATGGTCCAATGGTGCCAGATGGTTTGGGAAAGTACATGGAAAGAATCCTTTTCAGTCGACATCAATGACTATACTTTTTGATAAACAGAGCTCAATGCCCCAGCCAGCCCCAGCGCCATCTATGGCGATTTAAGGCTAACATGTCATGTACAACAAAATGGCGCCTGGAGATACATGTACGCTGTCTGTCATGGTTGGTACGGTTCAAGATCTCTGCGCCATCTATGATCAATGTCTTGAAACGTGATCTACAGTTGACTGGGGTTTTTACAAGGTTTTGTTGTGGTTCAAATACAAATAGTGTATTTTTAATGATTGAAATTACGTATATAATGATAAATTACCTGGAATATACTTAAATAATGATAAATAACTGGAAAAGACCTAATGAAAAATATCTACAAAATATTTTTATAATGATAAAATACTGATGTGATGAAAAATACATCGAAAATACTTAAATAATGAGAAAATACATTTACAATACTTCATTAATGATAAAATACATTGACAATACTTCATTAATGATAAAATACCTGGAAAATATTGAATATGATTATAAAAACCCGAACAATTTTTTATAATGATAAAATTAGTGAAAAATTCTGATACATGTATCAGAAAAATATTTGTATGATGATAAACCTGACCTGAAAAATACTAATGTGATTAAAAATACATGGAAAATACCTAAATGATGATAAAATACCTGGAAAATACTACATAATCAAAAAAATTCCTAGCAAATACCTGAAAAATACTTAAATAATGATAGAACACCTGGAAAATATTTATTCAATGACAAAAAACCTTGAAAACGCATTTATCGGTCACTATCCTGCCGCATTTATTCATTATCATATGTAAGAGGGGAAAGCAACCTTTCCTGTTGGTTTAAAAATATGGAAATTTATAAATAAGTTTATACAGCTATGTAATTCGAAATTTGCTTAGGCGTAATCTATAAAAGGATATCAACAGTAAAATTGTCATTAAAGTGTCATTAATATTCTTTTTTGAAAAATACAACAAAATTCTCTAGATGCGTGTGCAGCGTTTGGAACACGGTTTCCATTCTAGAAAATCTACTTTGCCGAAAACGCCTTCTGTTCGCCGCCGACACGCGCAGGTTGGGGTTGATAAGGCATGCTGGACAGTGGACAGTCACCGAACTGACCAGATCTGGACAAGGCCAATGGCGCGAAGTTGAAGTGCGGGGGAAGATTAATTATTGGACTTGTTTGCTAATTGGAAGGGCGACCATCCATTAAGGAGAACCTGGGTGTTAAGGTAACCAAGAAACGTCGAGATAAGACGCTTTTTTGGCGTTTTTCCCCGAAAGATTAATATTTGTTTCATGTCTGACCAATGGTCAGTCCGGCGCTGCGGAGTGCGGAGGCACCCCAGCCCCCGCCACAACCCATTGTCTCCGAACATACAGGTTTTACCGCAAATTCTCACTTTTGGACTGGTCATTAGTTATGCAAATGAACCTCACCTGCACGAAGGGGGCGCTGTGGGCAGCTGTCTTAATTTTTAAGTGGAATTCTGCGTGTTTTGGCCGTGGGAAACGGACACCAACTCGAAAGCTGACCAGTGGTCAATCTAGAAATGACATGAGATGTGTAGTTGCAGAAGATGGTATGTGAAAAAAATGGTTGGGTTAAGATTGCTAATAACTTAAAAACTCAACTTTATTTCGGTTTAATTCTGTTTGTACCTAAAACCCACACTTATGTATACTTTGTGTGCGCAACATGAGACAAGAACACATTTTTTTCAGAACGTGAGCTGTACTTTTAGCTGGTACGTCTAGTGACATTTATTGGCATTATCTACATAAGGTGGGTTTAAGGCACAAAATGAATTAAACCGAAATAATTAAGTTATTAGTGATCTTAACCCAGCCATTCTTTTTTCACATACCAGCTTTTGCAACTACACACCTCACATGCAGTCAGAATGTGAACATCCATTTAGTCCTTTCCAATAAAACTTGACGCAAATTCAGGGTTGTAGCCAGTGTGAAAAATGTGAGTATTTATACCCCAATGTGAGAAATTGGGAAAAAATGACATTTAATTTGAAAAATTCACAGGAAATGAATTTCATAAGAAATGCTATACAAAAAACTGAGAAATTGCATGCCCTTCATTCAGGTCCTCAATTTCAGTTAATAAAAGTAGTAAAATTTGATTATTTTTAGCATTTTTTCAAAGAAAATTGTCGACGTAAAAATAGTACATTATGTATAAAAATTATTTCCATGAAACAACACTTGAAATCCATTTCTGGGCAAACTACGGTGTTCTCTTTAACATTGGTATTTTCACCCATATAATTTTTTAAAAGAAGCAAACTGAAATCCACCATTTGTGGTCTAGTTTTGTGCAAAAACGACCCATTGCGGTCTCAATATTGAAGGTCGGTTTCGGTCAGTGGTTTGAGAACCTCTGTTATAGCTTTAGAAATAGCGGTTTTTTCAGAAATATAGGTGAAAAATGTGAAAAAATCAGATATTTGCACGTGAAAAAATGTGATAAATATCAGGTAGACCTACTGTGCTTAGATGTGAAAAAATGTCAAAAATTGTACATGTATAACAACAGCCAACTGGCCACATGCATGCAAGTTCTAAATCAAGATGGCGGCCATCTTGTTTCCCCACCCAGCTCGTTTTCACCCTTGTAGAAAGTGTTTTCTGGGAATTTTGTTTGGGATTTTAAACGACCTGTTGCCAGAGACGAATGTCGTAACAGCGGGATTATTGCTTGACTGGGTTCTGACATTCGTAGCGTGGGCAGAACGAGATTTTCAGCATTTTTTGGCATGGGATCCAAGATGGCCGCCGCCTCGCTTCAGTGACTGGTTGCCCAATTCCAGATTGCGCTGGCCCGGGGACTAATAATTAGCTTTTGTTGTCTCCACCATAATGCCTCATGTCTGTATTTAGAAATGCAATGTTGCAGTTTATTGTTTTATAATGACGGTCTCTTGCAAAAGTCAAGATGGCCGCTGAATGACATGCTAAATGAATGGCATTCCTTGTTGTTGTCTCCCAGTGTAGCTGGGTGGCGCTGCTGCTTGTCTGGACCCCCTTTTTGTTGTTCTTTTTTGTATCCTCGAAATTCCAAAAAGATATAGTGCATGTTACGGTTATTTAACAGCACTCCGAAAAACTGAACAATTCAGGACAAGTCATGAAGTCCATAAAAAAACTTTTGACATAATGGGAAAGTAGGAAGTGATTTTCACTTACATGAACATGTACGAAAAAGTATCCTATAATTATGCAAGTGCAGAATGTGTGTGTTCATAAGTTTATGATGCAGATAGCATAGATTTAGCTGTTAGCATGCATTTAGAACTGTTCTAACTTCTAAAACTATATGCAAGGGAATGTATTTCTAAATCGAAAAGCATTTCAAAATGCATTTTAATCACATCACATTGCTAAATGAATTTGAAAATGCACTGCGAAATGTGACGTTAATTTGACCATTGTGTTTCACGTAACGTTAGTTGGACCATTGTATTTCACGTGACGTGAGCAAGTCTGAATGATCATGCTTTTGATACAGATAACCTGTTACTGTAACACGTAATTTACGTATGAGGTGTGCATATTGTTAGCATGCCCTTCAATAGAACTGTTCTAAAACCACCAAGTTGCTAAATAAATTTGAAAATGTATTATGAAATGTGATGTTAATGAGACCCTTAAGTGTCTTACTTGACGTTAGTTGGACCACTAGGTATTTCAAGTGATGTTAGTTGGACCACTAGGTGTCCCAAGTGGCGTTATTGGGACAACTGGTGTCTGAAGTGACCTTAGTTTGACCACTAAGTCTCTTCCGTGACGTTAGAAGAATCACTAAGTGTTTCTCGTGATGTTAGTCATACCACTAGGTGTCTCACGCGATGCTGGTGCGACCATTAGTGACGTTAGGTAACTCGTGTAAAGTTAACGAAGTGTCCTAAAATTCCAGTTCTGGTTGTTCAATGCGTGATATATTTAGAAATGAATTTAGAAAACTGCAGAAAACTTTTGAAAAATTTAATTTTTTTTTTGGCAACCACTGTTTTGGCAACCATTGTTTTCAATTTTTTTTCACTCAGGGATATTTTTAATTTCACTATTTTAAACATTTTAAATTACGTTATTTTTTATCTGTTTACTAAAATTCCCTGACCAAAAATGGTGCAATTTCACTTTTATCGACATCTGAAAAATGTCTGACAGCGCCAGCAACGGAGTTGACCGGCTTTCCTGGCCAGTAGCTACGGCCACAGGCGTCAACTCAGTTTCAACTCTTAAATTAACGAAAAGCTTTTTCCAACTAATGCAGACTTAAAAACAACTTTAGATTAGATAAAAAACCTCGTTTATTTTGCGCGTTCTAATTTGCGTTGCGTGAATAGTTGACTTTTTAAATTTTTTTGTGGCCAGAAAGAGATAAGGAACGCCTTGAAATGACTTTTTCTAAAGTAAAAGGTTTTTAAATGCCAAAATTAGCAAACGCAGAAAAGTCGTTAGCAAGATAAATGTTTTTCTGCAGTTTCTGGCCGAATAACTGGAATTTTAGATAAAAACAAATTGCAAATGGCGACAAAAAATGAAGGGTTGCAAAAAAGAATTGGGTTTGTGGACAAGCAGTCTTCAAGCAGGAGCGCAGCGCTTAGGCTTAATTAGATGTCCTCATAAAATGACATTTATGACAGACCCATTAACTTAATTGATATTTTGGTTATAATCAGGCCGACCCGTTATGTCGTTGGACAAACAAATAGAAAAAAATGCCTCGTTATGGATGACCAAGTTAAGTCATCTTGCAACGGTGAAAATACCTTTTACAACCTTTTTATTAAGGTGTGTTTCATCTCTGTCTGTAATGGACCGTTACAAAGTTATTTTAAACCGATTTACCGCTGGTCTAGAATGCTGAATTTTGGTACACATCTTAATTTCGTGGTACATTTTATTGTATCAAAAAATTATGGATGGATACGTCTCCCTTCACGAGTTGATTGGCTTTTTCGAAACGTACGTGTGTCTGGTAATTCAGACCGCGTGAATCGATCTGAATGCTCGATTCTCTCAAATACTCAACTACAGATTGTGAGGATGACAGACATAAGATGTGACTCGGACAAACGTGTTACATTGTTTCCATTGCCTCATAGTCACGGCAAGCTTTCAAACTACTCGATTAGCAAAAATGTGACATCATGTATCCCCGTTTTGCTATGACCTATGGCCCGTAATGGTCGTTATAACAAAATTGTTTGGCTGTAAAACCAAACATTGCATAAATCAAAAAGGTCGTTATAGCGAAAAGCCGTATAACGAGTTATGGATGTACTCGAAAAAACGTATCTTTTTCTCAAATGTCGCAATGGTTTTCGCCATTTTGCGACATGAGATCAAAGATGGTGTCGCCTAATTTTAGAACCGGACTCCTGTGGTGGCGCTGTCTCAACAGGACGCGAAATATTATGCAACCCAGAATTAATTTTCATAACCAAGTTTTCCTCATTTGACGCCTACGTCAGCCAAGGAGAACGAAGGTTAGCCTCGTTGCGTAATTTTAATGTAATGAGAGCTGAAAACGAGGCTTTTTTGCGAATTATTTCCAGTTTGTTTTTAGGCCTCGATTCTCCCAAAACTAGATCCAAATTTGCGTAAGAATGGAAACTGCGGTTGGCCCTGTTTAGGCGACAAAGGCGGCGGGTCAACCGTTCTTTGGCATTCTTGACAAGTGTGACAAAGTGACAATCAATGGCTTGTTTGTCCAATCCGTTGATTGAAGTCCCACTGCGATCATTGAAGTCTAATTGAAGTCTGAAATTATTTCGACACACCCTGCATCAGTTCACCCGGTGTGGCAACTTGTGAAGTCAGCTGTACTTGTTGATTGAAGTTCCACTGTGGTCATTAAATGAAGTATAACTGAAGTCTCTGGAGTCTGAAGTGCTGTTGACACATTTTCTATCAGTTCATCCAGGGATGGCAACTAGTGAAGTCAGGTGTACATGTTGATGGAAGTCCCACTGAGTGCGTTGAAGTCTAACTCAAGTCGTTGAAGTGTCGTTGAAGTCTATAGCTGAAGTCGTTGAAGTCTATAGCTGAAGTCATTGAAGTCTAGCTGAAGTCGAGCTGAAGGCGTTGAAGTCGAGCTGAAGTTTAGCTTAAGTCGTTGAAGTGTAACTGAAATCTGAAATGATTTTGACACACCCTGCATCAGTTCACCCGGGGGTGGGAACTTGTGAAGTCAGGTTGATTGAAGTCCCACTGAGGTTGTTGAAGTTTTGACTGACGTCATTGAAGTGAACGTAGTCCAGCCTCGTACACATGTAGAATTCAAAGATTTTATCCGACTTCAATGACTTTCAGACTTCACTGACTTCAGCGGCACCACAGTGAGACTTCAGTGACTTCAGCGGCACCACAGTGAGACTTCAGTGACTTCAGCGCCACCACAGTGAGACTTCAGTGACTTCAGCGCCACCACAGTGAGACTTCAGTGACTTCAGCGGCACCACAGTGAGACTTCCGTCTGACTTCAGTCTTCAAGGACTTCATGATTTCGCAGCATGTCAAGGAAGAAGCACGTGGAACTTTCTCCGCTTCCCTCAACAGAAATGAGGAAGTCCTTGACGTTTGATCGAAATTGCACAAAGTTCTTCAAGTCTCGATGAACATGTAGTCATTTAAGTCTGAATTCAGGTGTTATAGGGCGCATGTAATTGAGAGCTGAGAGCGAAAGTTGCATGGTTGAACTGGGCCCCAATTTTGGACTTTCACAACGTTGTGTTTTTCTCGGGTTGCCTTTTTTAATTGGCTAGTCAATTTGTAACCTGGGAAAAACACAACGTTGTGAAAGTGTAAAATTTGGCCATGTACATGTACACTGTATGTAAAGGACAACCCATATTAGAATTTGAAAGTTGCAAATGGACGCAGTAGCGTGACCTCCGACTTCTACTGCCCTCCCATTCGCGGAGGTCAACCCGGATGACCGCCATTTTTTTTGTTCCATAAATTTCGTGTGTCTGACTTGTCGCCAAACAGGTTGTGGTGAAAACGCCATGGAAGAGAGCCCGGAAGTTGCTTCCTCCTCCATTGTGAGGACTGCATTGCATGAGAATGCGTAAAAGATGCGCTAACGGGTTGCCCCTGTGACACAGAAGAGGGGTCAGGGGTCGAGTGTTACGCGTGCAGAATGCGGGGCGCCCAAACAGGAAGCGGAACCCCCGAGCGCCGGAAGGGAAAGTGGCAAAAACGATGACCGAGGCCGAAATTTCGTTTCCCGGTAGCGCACGGGCGCCCCCTGGGGGCGAAGACGAAAGCGTGATGCGCTTTAATTAATTGCGTGACGAGGATTAATTAAAACGCCAGGTCGACTCGATCCCACGCCATTTTGGCGAACCCAGCGCAGCGCCCTCTATGGCGCTTGGCTCGGATTTGGGGCGCCATCTTGTCTGTTTGCTCTTATTTCTGAATCACTTCATCAACTTCCGGAAATGACTTTTATCGTCATATCAAAAGGCACAAGTAGATGAATTCAACTCCGAAGCCGAGGGAAAAACTTGTAGTTTCACTGAAATCGCAATGAAGACCCGCAGAAGTCGTTGAAGTCACTCTAAAGTCCGCGAAGACCCACTGAACTCTTCAAAGATGAATTCATATTCGAAGCTGAGGGGAAGTCCTCGAAGTTCCATTAAAGTCATCGATGTTTCATTAGTCATCGATGTTTCATTAAAGTCAACGATGTTTCATTAAAGTCAACGATGTTTCATTAAAGTCATCGATGTTTCATTAAAGTCATCGATGTTTCATTAAAGTCATCGATGTTTCATTAGTCATCGATGTTTCATTAAAGTCATCGATGTTTCATTAAAGTCATCGATGTTTCATTAAAGTCATCGATGTTTCATTGAAGTCATCGAAGTTTCGTTGAAGTCCTCGAAGTTCCGTTAAAGCCTTCGAAGTTCCGTTAAAGCCTTCGAAGTTCCGTTAAAGTCCTCGAAGTTCCACTGAAGACGTTGAAATCCCACTAACGTCTTCGTACCCCCTTTGTATACTGTAGTCAATGAAGTATCTTTGTAGTCGGTGAAGTCCCGTTAAAGTCACTGAAGTCGTTGCGGACTCCAACTCTTTAAGGACTTCGATGATAACTTCCCAGACTTCATTGACCACTAACTCTACAGTGGAATTTGAAGGGACTTCATGGAAACTTAAGTGATTACAAACTACGGTAGAACTTCAATGGGAATTCAGTGAATACATGTAATGCGACTTGATGAGAGGCGTGGCATGTCATGTTAAAGCATGACTTCAAGGACTGCCAGACATCTGTGAAGTCAGCAGTCCTTGAAGTCCCACTGAAGTCATTGAAGTACAGTAGTTTGAACTCTGGCGATGGCACTTGCACTTATTGTTGACAGAGGGCGTATCGTTCGCAGGAAATGACGTCACCGAACGCTATTTCCACGCGTGGGACTAGAATTAGCCCCTTTTTGCAATCACCAAACCTTTGGCTCTGACCGCACCCAGGATTGCGTCCGAAATGCAAATTTCTTGCCATTTTAGGTGGGCCCCCCTCGTGGCATGTTCTGGACTGTGGGTGGACGGCTTGTCATGGTCACAGACTCAAGTGGTCACTCCACTGACCACACCTTGGGCAATTTCACCACGAAGTTTTTTGGCGTTCGTAGAGACTTCAATTGACCTTGACTGCTTCGAGTAAGTTCCATCAGTTGTGGAGGCCAAAGATAAACGTTTTATTGGAGTTTCATGACGAAATGGTCATGTTTTTGTTGTAGTTTTCTGCAAAAGCTTTCAGAGCGAAAAACGTGCACATGTAGTTGATGGAACTTCCGCCACATTAACCGGATGTCCCGTTAACTTGAAATTACTTTCGTGCAATCCTGATTGCCATACTTAAATCCAATACACAAAATGGCGTCAGTTTATTGATGCTGCGGGGGTCATTGAGGGTTGATTGCACGAAATAATAATTACGACGCAGTTTGATTGCTAGCGCCACGTTCTGGGTGCGGGAGAAAGTTCGAATGTCGTAAAATTTGGATAATTGAAGGTTCCAATAAATTGCTGATTTAATATCGCCTTAATAGGGACGTGCTGACACTCCCAGTGCCAATGGGGGCTGACTGGCTGACCCTAAAATGTGCTCGTTTTTTCAATGAACCTCAAACGCGTTTTCCATTTTGATGCTAAACGGTAACCTGATAACGAGTGCTAATTTCCAGCTTTTGAAGTTAGAACAATTGTTTCGCGGAAAGGCATTGTGGGTAAAAGTCCTCATGCTGATGTTCGAACAGTTCGATGGACGCCATCTTGAATTAGGCGTTTTGCCTTGTTCGTAAAAGGTAGGATTGTGGGTAAAAGCCCTTACGCAATTTCGATTTCGAAACCATCTTTAAATAAGTGTTATTTTGAGTTGTTCAAACAGGATTGTGGGCAAAAGGCGTTATAATGATCTTGGGTGCAGTACTAGCATATTGAAATACAGTAGGTGTTGTTTTGCATTGTTCGGAAAGGATTGTGGGTAAAATTTCTGATGCAATTTCGATGGCGATACCATCTTGAAATGTGATTGGTTTTGACTTGTTCGAAAGGGATTGTGGGTGAAACTGCTTATGTCGACCATTGATGGACACTGCCATATTTACCTACCTGTATAGGTGCTGTTTTGCATAGTTCTAAAAGGATTTTGCCTTATGGGGACCATTCCCTCGAAAAGGTTTATGGGTGAAAGTTCAAATGCTTTTCGATGGACGAGAAATAGGTGTCGTTGGTCGTAATCGTAGAGGATTGTGGGTGAGACCTTGTAATCTTCAGTGGTCGCTACCATTTCGAAATGTGTTGTTTTGACATACTCGAAAAGGATTGTGGGTAGAAGTTTCCATGCAAATTCGATGGAGGCTACCTTCTTCGAGTATGATTAGTTTCGTATTTTGTTCTGAAAGGATGGTGGAAATTAAGGATTCCCACAGTTGGATTCCACGTTCTTGAGGCCGAGCATGGTTGGCGTGTTTCCGTTCGGCGAACCACGTTGCCATTTCACGAATTCGGCACGGGGTCACGACCCCCGCCACGCACCCTCCAGATACGATCCGGCACGACCAGAGGATGCGGAGAAAAATTCCATCTTCACGACCTGCAACAAGAAGCAGCCTGGGCAGAGAAAGATGAAGAGTTGAACGTTTTTGAATTTATTTGAATACGAAATTCTAATGGGAAAATGACGGAGGCGCGGGTGGTCCAACCTGTTTTGCCCAAGGGGTTGGCAACTTGTGAAGTCAGGTGTACATGTTGGTTGATGTCCACTGAAGTCTATGAAGTCCCTCTGAAGACATTGAAGTCTTTGAAGTACCTATAAAGTTCTTGAAGCCCCTCTGAAGACATTGAAGTCTTTGAAGTCCCTCTGAAGACATTAAAGTCTATGAAGTCCCTCTGAAGACATTGAAGTCTTTGAAGTACCTATAAAGTCATTGAAAACATTGAAGTCTTAATTTGAAGTCCCTCTGAAGACATTGAAGTCTATGAAGTCCCTCTGAAGACATTGAAGTCTTTGGAGTACCTATAAAGTCATTGAAGCCCCTCTGAAGACATTGAAGTCTTTGAAGTCCCTCTGAAGACATTGAAGTCTTTGAAGTCCCTCTGAAGACATTGAAGTCTTTGAAGTCCCTATAAAGTCATTGCAGTCCCAGTGAAGTCAAAGTGATATCCCACTCAAGTCATTAATTGAAATCGCACTATTCATGGTAACCCGGTTGTAGCCGTCAGAGAATCTTCTGTGGGGTCACCAAGGGTTAAAACAAATTATGACACATAGTGACAGAAGT
This sequence comes from Kryphioiulus occultus, assembly GCA_034687865.1. NCBI lineage: Eukaryota > Metazoa > Arthropoda > Diplopoda > Julida > Julidae > Kryphioiulus > Kryphioiulus occultus. Next base: position 13,701 of record JAQGAF010004334.1, read on the forward strand.
GAACTTGAAGTGAGGAGGATGGGCCAAAAACAATGAGTCCATCATAGTTCAATGATGACCTCATTGTTTTTGGCCCATCCTCCTCACTTCTGTCACTATGTGTCATAATTTGTTTTACACCCTTGGTGACCCCACAGAAGATTCCAACACTCGAACGTCCCCACTACAGAATTTCTGCTATGTAAAGCTTCCATGACGTCATTGAAGTCCAATTGAAGTCCTTGGAGTCTGCAGTCAGGTGTACACGATTTTGAAGAGTTGCCAAACCCTTGGTTTTAACTCTAACGCTAGATCTAGTTGCGAGTAGAGCCGACCCCAGCGCCATCTATGATCGAGCAGCGCTACTACCACTTTTTTCTCCCTAAATCTGGTTGCGCTGGTTGTGGGTGTTCCAAAGTCGATTTGCGGACCGAATTAAACAGCCAAACCTGTTATATAAACTGTCGGTGGTGAAACAAATGACTTATTGTCGCAATCTCCTCCACCCTTGCATCTGTCACTTTTTTCGTGTTGACAAACACGTGGGGCGCGGTCGCCACTAGGTTGCCTTGCCGCAGGGTCATCCGCCGCCACCACCGAAGGTCAAAAGTGACGCTATTTTGGCTGTCCCTTTCGAGACCATTGTTTGGGACGTGTCTGGCATGACAATAACTCACTTCCGGGAGCAAGAACGAGTCATTGCACGCCTCTGTCTCAAGCAGTTTTCGAGATACGGTGAAACCTCTCTATGTGGGACACCCATTGTGTATTCTAAACGTGTACCGTTACCCTGGTGGAAAGATTGGGATATGATCACTATTGAAATCACTACTCTATATGATCACTATTGAAATCACTACTCTATATGATCACTATTGAAATCACTACTCTATATGATCACTATTGATATCACTACTCTACATTATATGATCATTATTGATATCACTACTCTATATGATCATTATTGATATCACTACTCTATATGA
>JAQGAF010004335.1:0-14664 GCA_034687865.1 Kryphioiulus occultus
TCTGATACGACACAAGTGGTTCTGTGTCGATATCTGTTTTCTACGAAAAAACATTATCAACAGAAAATTAGCATGGGTGGATTGGCTTGTGGCGCCAAATGTGACCGTCCCCCGCCACCTTAAGGTCACTTCAGTTCAGATATTATTGTTAATGTTTATGCATGCACTTTCATGCTATACATGTGCATTTTTGATTTACAGTGCATGTTACTGAAATGTATTAAGGTTGTAGAAATAGTATACTGTACTCACAGTTGGCGTTTTCTGTGCACGTTCACCAGATCTGTTCCCACGCTGCTACATTTTATAGCTGATAAGGTCAGTAGGTAAAACACCAAATTGATAATGCACGTCAACGTGTTAAATCCGATGTGGAGAATAAATCCCAATTTAAAACTGTCAAATGAGCAACTACTGCCAACGTGTTCTTTGATGTCGAAATTGGCCAGAATGTTAACCAGCAGGCATTTGGAAATCGATACTGCCCAAACATAGATATTGTAAAACAGAAATGCGTGCCTTTCGTTAATTCTGCAATGGCATGAACAATTATTTTGCGACAAATTGAAATGACAAAATGAGTGCCACAAGTCAAACGCAGCAGCAGTCAGCCAAGACATAGCTGAGGTTGCAACAATGTATAAAAACGAGTAAAAAAAGTTGCATTCTGCTGATGAAAGACTGTTGTGAGTCCAGTGATCTGTTAATGCTAAAGAGTAATACACTAGCATGCTGATATAGCGACCAATCAAGCACTTTGAATATGGGCTTGGCTTCGGAATAGTGATTTGATAAAGTATCACCACCAGTAACAAAATGGCTGATGATAAACAAAGTTTGGCAATTACAGCGGTCATGAATTTGGTTTCTTCAAATATTTCCTCTGGAATGCATACCATGACATCGCCATTTTCATATCTAAAGTATTCTCCGAATGAATATATCATATTGTGAGGTTTGAACAACACACCCAAATCAGACTGGATGTAGTAACTGTTGTCGTTGATGTTGGAAAACATGGAGTTTTTGCAATTGATGAAATCCACGCTAGTAGGATAACAGATCTCTGCAATATTGTCATTTCGTAGTTTGTATTTTGGTCGGTTTATAAAAGTTTGTGTTGCATTAATGAAAATGCCATTTCCAATACGTGTGTAGTTATCACGATTTAACCTTATGAAGTTGCAACGTGGTGCCATTTTGTTGGCTTTGATTTCTTGTTCGCAAGTATATGCAAAGCCTTTGTCGTCGACATAATAGTCTCCCAATTCTGCCGAATATGTATCATTAATTGTCAGAGTTTTGTTCTCGTCAATTTCGTATCCATCATAAGCAGTTTTTGTAAGATTGCAATTGAAAAACTGTGGCGATAAGGGAAAACAAAATTTGGTCACATTGGACTTGGTTGTGGTGAGGTTATGTATGTTTCCAATGTTGTATCCAAATTCTGGTAGCAGTTTATCGTCATTGGTGCGGTTTTTAATGTAGTTCTTGTCTAATGTGACATCCATGCAGTCTGGTAGATTCTCGTCTGCTAATCTTGCCGCCATGCAAATGACCGGTTTTGCATTTTGTGATGTGTTTCGTGTTTCCCGTTCTGGTGGACACAATTGGCTTGAATTACAGATTGTTGGGAACAGAAGATTGGTGCACTGGAATACGATTATTGAGCACATAATAAATCGACACATTTTTGCAGAACATTGAAAGAATCCATGCTAAGATGCAGTATCCACATTTTATGCTACTGTAGAAATCCACCCAAACTAGGATAATAACAGTTCACATGTGGTGTTGACATGCATCTCGGGCGTTGTTTTTCCACTGCATTTTTCCGTTTCATTTCCCACGGTAATTGTTTTATCCTGTTTGAAAGATGGTAGCAGAAGCCAAAACACTATGCAAATTTAACCTTGAATAATACAAGAGCCTATCATGTGGTGTAAGGTTTCCTAAAGACAGCAACAGCCTAGGTGGATTTTTTCCCCCCAAGATAAATTGACAAACCTATATTTCTTTTAATTTACAGAAAATAGCTTTCCATGGAAATTAAAAAATTATTGTAGCAAAATTCAATCTCTTGACTTAAGACTTAAATGTCTGTCGGATACTTTTACTATCTATTGAGATATGATTATTTCCTGTACCACAGTTAGGTGCAGCGTAGTTTTTGCTGTTTTAGGATTTCCTTAACAATAATAGTCGTTAAGGAAAATATTAGTTCAGATTTCGCTGAGTTGCCAGATAAAATAAAGTACATTATAGAAACAATAACAGCAATGCATGAATTTATATTTTTTTTAAATGTTATCATAATCTTAATTTTATAGAAATGACTGATTCCATGAAACATTTGTTCAAAATATAACAATGAAATAACTCATGCAAATAGCCAATTTCTGTAACTAAAACGATAGTGAAAAGCATTGCGTCGATGCACAAAATTAAAAATATGACGTAATGCGATCAGATTTTTTGGAGATAACTTGTGTTCTTATGATGATTTCTCTGCCAGTGTCGTCCAAGTGCTTGACGAATATCTGAAATTGCGTTTTTTCTGAGTAAAATCTCGATAAACGTGGCCACTCCTTGTAATGAGATTATCAAAACAGATATGTTAGAATAAGTAAAATAAACGTAGTTCTGAATCAGCCAGGATACTCCTTCTATCAACCAATGTATCCCCATGATGAAGAATAAACGCCCACTGATTTTAAGACTACAAAAATAAAAATAATCAGATAGATTAGAGACTATGCATAAATTAATGAGCTGATAGTGTTTGGTGTACTGATTTGCTTCAAACTTAAAAGGTGAATTTGATAACAAAATATCGTATAACGTGATAATTTCCTGTTTCTTATTTAATATGTTCATGACTCAACAGGTTCACATATGCACATACTTTCCAATTATTTAACAGGGTTCCCACAACCAGGAAAAACCTGGAAAGTCAGGGAATTTACGGAAGTCAAGGAAAAGACATGAAATTTTTATGAACAAAAATTATACTGACAAAAATATGCCCATGGGTTGGGTTAATCCATTCAGACATTTAGGTTAGGTAGTATGAAGGCACCAAACTTGTGCATAGGGAATTCCCCTAAATAATTTTCTGATACATGCAAAGCAGGATGTCTTTTTCAACATTGATAGTGTTACAGATACTATAATATAGGGTCTCCATCTTAATAAATTATCCTCTCAACTGTTACTCAAAAACTTGAGTGTAACTTGAATTCAACCTTAGTCAGTTAAAGGAATTGCCAAAGCTGTTCAGGAAACATAAGGTAGCCTACTCTTCCAACTACGTTTTTCAATTCAATTCATTTCAACTCAGTACACTTGTGGTAGTGGGGTGTAGTCCATCAACCCAAATCATTGTCAAATTGAATTTCTTGAAGCATAAGGCTATCCTTTGGAAGAGAATAAAAGTTACAAATGTTTTCAAATGTTCACATTCCTAATATTTTACCATTTTACTAGAAATAAATATCTTTGCAAAGTAAAAATAAAGTATAGTAATATAATGTTGATTTTTCATGGTCATGGAAAATTCAAAAATGACCTGGGAAAACCCGGAAAGTCATGGAATTTCGTTCTCAAAAAAATGTGGGAACCCTGTTAATGTTTGAGAATACTTTACAAATGCCATAATCATATCGAGATATACTCACAGTTCTATTCTTCTGTGTTTGTTAACAATATCTGTTCCATTGCTTCCTTGTTTTATTATTGAAAGAGTGAGAATGTAGAAAACTGAATTGACACAACATGCCATCATGTTGAACACAATGTGAGGCGCATATCCTAAGTAGAAGTGTCTAATGTCACAAGATGCGATCAAGTGTTCGTTGTGGAATTTCTCGATGACATTCACTAACACGCAGATGAAAACTGATATTGCCCAGACGAAGATATTGTAATATAAAAACGAATATCTTTCATTCCGGTTGAAACTACACGCATAGCTGTTTTGTGCTATAATTGAATTACACAATGAATACCACAGATCAAAGGCAGCAGCAGTTAACCATGCCATTGCAGATGTTGCAAAGATGTAAAAAAACGAATAGGAGAAAATACAATCAGTATATGAAGATTCTGTGTTCGTCCAGTATCTAATAAACATTGAAATGAAGTGCACCAACAGGCTCAAATAATGACCTATCAAGCACTTTGAATAAGTGTTTAGTTTTGGAATTGTGCTTTGGTAAACAATTGCCAAAAGTAGTGAAATTGAGGACAGGAAAGAAAAACTGGCATTTAAAGTACTGATTAAGTTTGCTTCTTCTGCTATCTTCTTTGGCATGCATATCAGAATGTCACCTTCTGGGTATCTGTAATAATCTCCTGCTGGATACAACATGTTGTGAGGTGCATAAAATATTGCCATATTGGATCTGATTTCATAATTGTTACCAGTGATAACGAACAATTTTGTGCTTTTGCAGTTTATGAAATCAATGGTCATAGGGTAACAAATGTCCGCAACCATGTCATCTTCAAGATGATATTGTGGATGATTTATAGTAGTCTGTGTTGAATTTATGAACACGTTGTTTCCCATTATTGCATAGTTGTCAGGGTTCAGCTGCATATTGCTGCAACGAGGTAATTTCGGGTTGACTTTGATTTTTTGTGAACAAGTGTTAGCATATCCAAGATCGTCGATGTAGTAATCTCCCAATTCTGCCACACATGAACCGTTGATGGTTAAAGTTTGATTTTCGTGGATTGTGTAATGACTTTCAGCTGTTTTGGTGAGGTTGCAGTTGAAAATTTGAGGTGACAGTGGGAAACAAAGTAAAATAAAGTTACCATCCAACGAAATCTGGTAATTTTGAATGCTTCCAATGTTGTAGCCTAATTTCAGTACCAATTCACCATCCTTGGTAGATTTTTCGGAGTACTTCTTGTCAACTGTTATGTTGATGCATTCTGGCAGTTGAAACCTTCTGGAGTAGATGTCAAACTTGCAGTTTTCCTGTGTCTCATTTTTGACAAATGCTTCTGTTGGACATGGCTCTATGATGTTGTCCTTCACTACTGTGCTTGTGGATCCAATTATCAATATTGAGCAAACAGTAAATCGAATCAGTATTTCGCTGAGAATTTGAAGAAACATTCCCATGTGATGTGACATTGCTGAGGGCGTTGTTTCGCTGTGATGATATTTCTGTTACCGAATTTCCGAAATAAACAAGGTTGAATCACTTCTCTGGCACAACTAATTGCTGCTTAAGTGATGCTTTAAATTCATGAAGATAACTCTTAAATAAGAGCCAGAGAAATTACTTTGGGAATGGAGATCAAATTTATTTAGCTGCCAAAGTATTTATGGTGGCACTGATTGCTATGTCCGGATTAAGACACGGCAACTAACAACAGCATCATTATCTATGTTAATGAACTGAGAATTTTGTTTGTTGTGGAACGACTTAATTAGACATTTGGCAGCAGCGCACATGTTTTGACGTCAAGACATGTCGAAGAACTGCAAACTAACATCAGTCTGTTTTTAGAAAAATATGATTTACTTAATTTTTAATTTGAAATTGAAATCAGTATTATAAACAGTTGACATGTCATTATATGCTTAATTACGTTACTCATTCTTGGGATGGTGCCATGTATACTAATCAAAGAATCAGGGTATCTACTGGTCATGGAAGTGTCATGAAATTTGCATTATGGTCATGGAATTTTTGCGGTTGACTTGATTAAAAAAATTGAGTTAAAATTCATCATTTGTCATTGCAATTTTGCGAACAATTTCACCTATGGCATATTTTCATCAATGATGTCATCTCTTTCAAACTCTATGGTTGTGGATGTGTCTGAAAATCACCTTTGAGATGACAAAAAAACTTATTTGGCCCCATAAATATTCTAATAAGCATTGACATTTTTTAAGTTATGAAAATCATGAAAAGTCATAAAATTTGCATTATGGTCATGGAATTTTTGCCGTTGACTGATTAAAAAAAATTAGGTTAAAATTCAACATTTGTCATTGCAATGTTGTACAAAAATTCACCTATGGCATATTTTGATCAATGATGTCATCACTATAGTTGTGAATGTTTGAAAATCACCTTTGTGATGACAAAAAAATTAAATTGCCCCAAAAATATTCTAATATATAGGCATTGACATTTTTTGAAGTCATGAAAAAATCATTGAAAAGTCATGGGATTTGCATTACCAAATCCAGAAGACACCCTGGAAATGCTCCCTACATGCACTTTATACAGGTAGTAATCGTGACTTGAAATTTTCAAATATTTCTGCAAACATTAGTGGCAGAATATGAAGCAAAGAATTTTATATTTATCTTCTTACAGTGTTTTGCCTGGTTAAAGCAAATGATAATGCAAAATAAATGCTATCACACATTTAAATAAAACATTTTATTAGTTATGATAATTAAAAAACAGATGACTTCATATTCAGTATGTGATGTAAATGCGAGAATGATTTTGGCTTTTGATGGTTATTGGTTTGCTACTGATTCGCGTTCTTTTCGTTGATGAATTTGGCACTAATTTTTTTAAATGCCTCTGAAAAATCTGAACGACCGCTTTTTCTTGACAACATCTCTGTAAGAATAGCCACTCCTTGTAAAGCAATGGTTATTAAGGTGATTGCAGAATAAGTAAAGTAAACGTGGTTTCGAATCGGCCACATTATTACTTCGGACAGCCAGTGTAGTCCCATAATGAAGAATAATCGTAAACTGATTATAAATCTAAGGAAAGAAAAAAAAAGAAATCCATTAGCCTGTATTCGAGAAATACAGACTGTCAAGTGATTTATATATTTCCTATATTTTTAAAGTACTTCTATATATTCCTATATTTTAATACAAACTGCTTTGACAAAAAATATATAATAAATTCTGGCTAAAATTCATTATCTGAGAGTTGGTTTTTCTAAAAATTTCGCCTGCGTCTATTATTTCTGGTTTTGTTACAAAAAATTACCTACCAAATTCTGTTGATTATTAATATTTCCAAGAATGTCTTTTTGTTTGTTTTTAACTTCGCCTATGTCATTCGATCTTAAATGTTAGTAGTTACACACATTACATTTTTTTAGAAAGAAAATCTGAAATCCATCATTTGTGGTCTAGTTTTTGTAAACAACATTTTTTTTAATTACCTACAGCATGTCTTTAAAAATGCACAATAGGCCTATTGTAGATGGGTGGAAAAAAATTGTCATTTTAAAATTACGCTCATGAAATTTTTTTTTTTGAAATATTTGGTGAAAATTTTGAAACAAAATCAAATATTTGCATAGGAAGAAATGTGAACAAAAATCTGATATTTGCGTGTGAGAAAGTGTGAAAAACTGTATACCAACTTGAGCAATTACAATTTGCTGATTTTTTTCAGAAAAAAATCCTATTTTTTTTTTCGTATATTCATTTTGCCTCCATACTACTTGACAGCCTGGTCAAATACCTAAATTTTATATAATTTTCATAAACTTACAATTCCTTTCTTCTGTGTTGGTTTACGAGATCTGTCCCCTTGCCACCTTCGCATATAATACAGAATGTTAAAATGTAAAATACTGCATTGGTGGCAACTGCAATCGTGTTAAATCCAATATGAGGAATGATTTCAAAATAATAGTCGCTTAAGTGAAAATCCGTTATTTCTTCATTGTGGGTCAGTAGCACGACGATGTTTGCCAAAATGCACACTAAAATCGAAACTGTCCAAACAAAGATATTGTAATATAAAAATGCGTTTTTGTCATTCAACCAGAAACGACATGCACGTCCTTTTATCGGTATATTTGAATTAGAAAATGAATACCATAAGTCGAATGCAGCTGCGATTAACCAGGCTATGGCAGACGTTGAAATTATGTAAAATAATGAGAGTGAAAAAATATACAGTGTTTTTGAAATTCCTGCGTCTAAGATATGGCCGACGGAAGGATAAGCTATTAGAGAACATATGTAATACGTTAGCATGCTATAATAATGACCAATCAGACACTTTGTATATGCATTTGACTTTGGAATTGTACTTTGGCAAATTATTACCACCAGTAAGCATAATGCTGATATAAGGTTAAGAATGCCCGCTATAAAATGCAGTAACGTTGCATCATCAGCAACTTTCTTGGACATGCATGTTAAGAGGTCCCCATTCTTGTACCTGTAAACATCCCAGATAGAAAATACTCTATTTTGAGCAGGGTACAAAATGGTCATATCAGATCCAAATTCATAGTTATATCCACTTATGATATAAAACGTTGCAGTGTCACAACTAATGAAATCAATGCTCATTGGGAAGCAAATGTCAGCACTGTTGTCCTCTCTAAGCTGATATTGGGGTCGATTAATGAAAGTCCGAGTTGCATTGATGAAGATTTGATTGTTCGTGATGGCATAATTGCCTTGTTTTATGTTGTGATAGCTGCACCGAGGTACTTTCTTATTTGCCCTGATCTCTCGCGAACAGGTGTAAGCATATCCAGCGAAATCGATGTAATAATCACCAAAATCGGCCATGTATGTACCATTAATTGTTAGACTTAGGTTTTCGTTGATGGTATACAAACTTTGTTCAGTTTTTGTGAGATTACAATTGAGAATCTGGGGCGATAAAGGGAAGCACGAGTCTGTGAAATTGCCTTTTGGATTAGCTTGGTATTGGCTAATGTTACCATTGTTGTACCCAGCCCTAATTAACAGTTCATTATCTCTGGTTGTATTTTCTAAGTATTTGCTGTGAAGTGTGATATTGATGCAGTCTGGCAGATGGTAAATTTCTGAGGGGTTAGCTGATGTAAACTTCGTGGAAATTGAATTGTCGTCTGTTCGTTGTGGTTGATAAGATTTTTCTGGGTGGTTTGACATGACCCTTCCTTTGAGTAACATCTCAGAACAAATAACGAAAATTAATAGGCGATGAAATATTCCTGTTGGAGGGATTGTTACTTCAGTCATGATCCTCAGGTGAGTGCTGTGATTCAGCCTTGGCTAAATAGCTATGTACCTGCATTAAATAAACTTTGGATGAATAAATTAAATTTCTGGTGATGTTCTGAAGCTTAAATACAATGAAAACTTCTATTGGTCCTGAAAGGTTGTTGATCCTGAATGGTTTTTGGTCCTGAATGGTTTTTGGTCCTGAATGGGTTTTGGTCCTGAATGGGTTTTGGTCCTGAATGGTTTTTGGTCCTGAATGGTTTTTGGTCCTGTAACGTTTTTGGTACTTAAAGGTTTTTTGATCCAATAATGCATGGTTCTTCTGGTATGCCTGCCTTAATATAGTTTTTTGTTATTGAAAAGGATAAACATTTTAATTCATTAAAAGTTGTTGTTACATAGTGAAATAATTTTTAAAGCTTTTGTTTATTGGTGCTTGTTTGGACCAAGTTTTTCAAAACGTTTCTATGTTCCCTCTCAATTGGTTGATCTGGTATACCTGCGTTAATATACACTGTATTATTGAAAAGGGTATAATTTCTAAAAAAGTTGATTTAAACATGGTGAAATAAGTTTTAAAGTTTTTGTTTATTGGTACTTGTTTGGACCAAGATGTTCTTGAATTTTCTGTGCTCCCTCTCAAAATTTACACATAACCTTTCATTTCGCCTTTAATTTTTTGTATAGCAAGAGAATGCATCACAAAACCGTCGTTATTTAAAATAATTTGTTCTATACATAGGTAAGTTTGCAACCCATCTTCATGCATTGAACTTACCTTTTTATCACAACTAAATATTGACTTTTGCATTTAAGTTCCGCTTATTTTCTTTGTCCAGTTGTAATCCTTTTTGGGTAGTTTAAAGCTATCTGCTGATATTAGGCAAAATGTGCACCAGCAGTTTTAGTTGAACATGTATTGGCCATTGAAGTTACGCTCTAAATGACTGGTACGCACATGCGTTGTTGGTTCCTGTTTTGCTTTCCTCGGGATTTCCCATTATGACTCATTTGACGTACTGGATATTCAAATGGGGCACCTCTGATTCACTCAAACCTATGAACATGCGTTCATGTCCTGTTTTAACTTTTTAAGAAAAAATTCTACAGCCAAAAAGAATATGCGTTTCAAAAGTTATTACAATAAATTCAAGAGAAATGTTTTTGTACAAACAATTTTTCTTACGATAGACATTTCTGTATCGAGATAGAATTAGTGTACGTGACAGGCTGTCAAGTGATTGCTACATTTCCAATATTTTGAGTTAGTCATACCGGTATATAGTCCTATAGTTTTATAACAAATCCTATATTTTACTGCACACTGCTGTGGCAAAAAATATTGCACATACTAGCTAAAGTTCATCATCTGAGATCTGGTTTTTCTAAAAATTTCGCATGTTAAATCTATCATTTCTGGTTTTGTTTAAAAAAAATTGCCTATGGCATATGTTGATTATGATATGTTGATCTTAAAAAGTTAGTATTTTAACACAGGCAATTTTTTTGGAAAAGAAATCTGAAATGCATCATTTATGGCCTAGTTTTTGTAAAAAAGTGCTATTTAAAAAAATTGCCTATGGAATTATCCTTAATTATGGTGAATGGTTTACTTTAAATTTCGCCTATGGCATTCTCTTAAATGTGGTCCAAAGTTTGAGAACCGCTGATTAATTAGTTCATGAAAATTTTAATTTTTTTTCGGAAATATTTGGTGTAAATTTAAAAGAAAAAAATCACAGCAATTACAATTAAAAAGTAGGAAACGCTCTAAACTGCAGTAATTAACTGATTTTTTTTTAGCAAAAGATTCCTATTTTTTTCCCTATTTCATACTATTTTTTTCATTTTTCCTATATTTCCTATTTAATTCCGATACCATGCTTTCTCATGCAAAATCCAAGCCAAAGCGAAATAATTGTAAATACATCTTACACGTATTATGACATTGCTGGAAATTCTTATTTATTATTTGGAAGTTCATGGTAATACATGTACTATTTTAACGGACAGTCAATCGTAAAGTTCTGCTGAGCTGGTTTTGCCTTTCTGCGTCAGCAGTTTTTGGCATTTAATTCTGATTTTGTAATTATACTGTGTACGGATTAATTGATACGCATGCTGTCTACATATAACCACGAGGAAGATGAACACACCTTGCATCGTTATAAAAGGGTACGAAACGTACCAGTAAGGAAATGTAATGAACTTTTGCATGTTCCACATTATGCCATCTACCATCCAACACAGTCCCATGACGACGGAAAGCTTGATGCCAAGTGAGATCATCAATCTGAAATGGATAAATGACTGATTAGAAATCTATTGAGTTTGTTTGGTTTGTGGATATTGAGGTGCTGCATTTCAGAGTGTCTACCAACCATGGAAAAGTCATGAAATTTACATCAGGTCGTTCAATTTTAGTCATTGATTATTTCAGAAGAAAAAACGTTTGGTTTAATTTCATCATTTGTCGTTCCCTTTTTCCCGTTTTTTTTTTTGGTTAATGACCACGTCATCTCTGTGATAAAAAATAATCTTAAAATAACTATTTAGCAGGCATGTGGCCAGTGTGAAAAAGTGTGAAAAATGTGAAAATGTATATGTGTGAAAAATGTGAAAAATTGGGTAAAAGTGGTAATTTATGAGGGAAATTCGTTGAAAACGAATTTCACAAGAATCTAGGTTAAAACTGAGGAATTTCACTTCATTCAGGTCCTTAATTTCATAAAAAACCTACTAAAATTTGATTATTTTGCGCATTTTTTAAAGTTTCCTGTGACGCTCTTTTGAAGACTAATATTTATAATAATCTTAAAGGTAATGCATTATATCTTAAAAATCATTTCCATGAAAATAAGCTTGAAATCAATTTTTGGTCGATTTAAAAAAAACTCTTCTATGGCGTTATCTTAAACAATAATATTAAATTTTACACCATTTGATTTTTTTTAGAAAGGCAGTCTGAAATAAACTGTTTGTGATCGCGTCCTGTAGTTTGAGATGCACTGTTATAGCCCATGAAATAGCTGTTTTTTTTCAAAAATGTTGGGTAAAAAATTTGAAAAAAATCAAATATTTTGATGTGATAAATGTGAAAAAAATTAGATATTTTTATGGGAAAAAATGTGAAAACCCTGATAATTGCATGTGAAAAATATCAGATCCTTTGATGTGAAAAAACCTGAAAAATTGTACACCAACTGGTCACATGCCTGATTTAGTAATGACATAAAACTTAAACGGTGCCATAGTTTAATAGGCATTGAAATTGTTTCGAAGCCATGGGAAAGTCATGAAATTTTTAATACCAAAGCCAGTAGACATCCTGTTATCTGCTTATCACTTACAAGTAATTCTTTTTTCGCCTCTTCAATGTGTTTTCTGCTTGGCATCTTTCTTTGTGAATGTCCAGTAGTGTAAGAATATAAAGGGTCGCATTAAATGTCGACGACAGGATAACGAATGCGTAATGAAAAATTAAAGCAATTGTGTGATCATGAAGCACACAACTTGTGTTTATCAACGGATACCTGAATACATTGTGCAGCGATGGCTCTATGCCCCTTAGAATGGTTAGAATGGTGCATAGTATGATTGGCAAACCCAGAGCAATAATATTGTAATATTTGAACACACGCTTTTTGCTAGATGTTTTTGGTCTTTGGAGATGACCAAAAGAATGCCACAAATCGAAGGCTGAGATGTTGAGCCATACGAATGCCGTAGCACCGGTGTAGTACCGGAGGTAGAATGCGGCATAGCAAACAGCAGGACTGCTGACCTGGTCATTGGTCAGATCTTTGGTTATCCTAGCAACGAAGTGTATGATCATGCAGGCATTGTGGGCTATCAGGCATTTCGAATACGTGTTCAATTTTGGTTCCAGCAGTTGGTAACTTATTGTCAGAAATAGACAAATGACAGATATGCATTGGAATGCCGTGAAGATCATGGACACATTTTGGAATGTATCTTTGATTGGCACCCCCAAACATATCACGAACTGACCATCATCCTTGTGTCGATAGTAATCCCCAATGTCGATGACATTTCCTTGGATCCTGAAGAAAATTTTGTAATTTTCTTGCATGTCATAAACGTCTTGTGTGATGATGTACCGGAGGTCATCGGGACAGTTCACAATGTCCATGCTCAATGGATAACATGCATTGATGCCACCTCTGCTGTCCATGGTGTACTCATTCTGGTGCAGAAGTACATCGGTGGCTTTTATGCGCAATGTGTCGTTGGACAGCATGATGTAATCCCTTGGCTTCAGTGTAACACTGTTGCACCGGGGGACATTTTGGTTCGGGTTAATGATAACTGAACAGAGAAAAGCATTGCCACTTGTGTCTATGAAATAGTCGCCCAAATGGCAGACTATTTTGCCATCGTGCACTCGTAACACATTGTCAGTAGTGTTGATGTGGTAGCAATGAGGTTTTACCCTCATCAAGGGACAATGCCGTATCTGAGGGGAAAGTGGATAACAGAAGTCAATTGTAAGGTTGCTGGACCGTTGATGGTCTGTTATGATGTGTTCTCTCTTGTATCCGATTTGAAGACTTAGGCTTCCATTTCCCCTGTATTTGACGAACTTCTGCGAAATTGTAACGTTGATACACGTTGGTAGCTGCCATTGGTTATGCCATTCTCTCATCTCGCTTTCGTTGCATGATAATCGAGACATGTCTTGAGACAACGAGGCATTTTCACTTCCAGAAGTGTCGATCAACTGCAGCAACACAATTATCGATGACAACCGAAGAAATTGCCACATCTTCACACTGATTTTTATCTCCGAAACAAAAGTATTCTGACAAAAGATGGCAGGTACTGCGTGTGGTCAAATGCTGGATCAGTCGGTTGTGTTCAGTACATGAAATTCATGTCGGTTTGTATCGGTACCACGAAAAGTGCAATGCAATTATTTTCTTGCTTGGAAGACATTCTTGAATGAAACTTGGAAAAAATTAAAGATATAACTCATCGGTTTGCCAAACCTGTCGTTTGGCACAGTTGGTTTTGAGACCATGCCAGATCAATTGCTCAATTATGAATTTAATAACTCCTTGTCGTCGTAAAATTACTTTCGAGCCGGATCTTGTGTCGTATGTTTTCAACCATGCAATTTGGTTTCAGTCGAAGTTTTAGGTTTAGCAATGAAAGGAATACAGGATTCATCGTCAGGGAAATGAAATGTGCTTATGGGAATGGTAGGGAAAGGTGGACATTTTGCCCAAAAGGTCAGGGAAAGTCAGGCGGGAGTCAGGGAAAACTTTCAAACGAATTTTAATTTCAATTTTGTGACTGGAAATTTTAATTTTCAATTAATTTTTGTGAAAAACATCCTATAAATTACACCAAAAATTCGTTATTTCCAGCAGTTTTTTCAAAAATTTCGCCTGCGGCGTTCTCTTTAAAAGAAATGAGCTAAAATCCAACGTAGAAATATGTTTAAATTAAGGGACAATTTCTTGGGTTGGTCAAGGAAACAGTTTTTCAAGTGTTCCTATATTTTACTGCAAATTTCCTTGGCAAAGAAAAATATAGCAGGTACTGACTAAACTCATCATTTAATATCTGATTTTTCTAAAAAATTTGCCTGCTTATATTAAAGCTGTTATTTCAATTCAATTCAATTCAACTCAGTACCCTGCAGTCAGCACAGATGTGCCATGTGGCAGGGGGGTGTAATCCAT
>JAQGAF010004336.1:0-14660 GCA_034687865.1 Kryphioiulus occultus
TGATTTTGATTTCTCTCTTTTCTCTTTTCAGTTTTTATTTAATGCTAAAAATTGTCATGTCACCTCACCAGGTGACAACAGTATCTCGCCAAAAAAGCGCTTTCATGCACCTTCCTGCAATATGCACAAATCCAAATTACAACGTACAATAAATGTGCATACAGCTGTACAAGTATTTATTGAAATTGCTGGATGTTGTTCTATTAGTTCATACCAAAGACAGTATATCTGACTATTATCAGTCATCCCAACAAAGTTTGCAGTCATTGACAATCTTCGGAGTCCCCTATAGTTTCCTCATGCAGTCGAGTGGATGGCAATTTGTGAAATCAGGTGCATGTTGGTTTTCTGACGTCTTTAAAGTCTGGGTTACATACAGTATAAAATTCATACATGTACATGAACATATGAAGTCACTGGAAATGTGGACGTGTCCAGTCTCGTTCTCAGACTTCAAGGTCAAGGATGTTGCCGAAATTCAATGCCTTCAGCCTGACATCAGTCAGTTTAGTGGAACTTCAAGGACACAGTCTGTCAACGAAGTAGCACGTGATATTTCTTCAACTTCCTTCAACTGAATTAAGTCCGGCAGTCTTTCAAGTAACGTTGAAGCCTTTCAAGTCCCAATGTAGTCGTTGAAGTCTGAAGTCTTAAGTCCCTGAAGTTTCAAGGACACAGCCTGTCAATGAAGTAGCATGAGAAATTTCCTCAACTCCTTCAACTGAAGTCAAGAAGTCCGTGAATTAGCGCTGAAGTCCTTCAAGCCCCAGTGTAGTCGTTGAAGTCTTGTAAGTTCTTGAAGTCCGCAGTCAGGTGTACACAATTCAATTTTTAAGAGTTGCCACCCCCACTGTACTGAGTGTCCTGCAACGTTTGGTCCAAAATCCCTCAAAAAACTTCTTCAGGATTCTTTCCTAGTCGTTTGGCTATAGCTTTTTCTGCACCCTTCCTTTCGGTTGACTGCAAGAGCAAATCGCAGCTGACAATAATGGCAGAAAGTAAAACGAAGCCGAGCGTGGATGGTTCCAGGCTCAGGTTCTCTTGCCTTGCACGCTTGGCTGGGATGTCATTTTCACTCTTTTCGAGGCTCGTCTCACTTTCACATTCTCGATCCCTATTAATAGGCCTATTGAGGGGCACCCACTTACAATTCGTGTCTTCTCGACCGAAGATTAAAGAAAAAAAAAACGTCCCGAGAAACAAGCGGTCATTGTCATCGCCAAAGTTGTGTTTGCCTTTTTCTTCGGGCCTGCCCACGTTCAACGAGGGCTTTTTCTTCGTTTCTTTTTCAGGACCCAAATGAGGTTCGGGGCCTGGCGAGCGTGACTAAAATCTCGGTATGCATAGAAGGTTTTTATTCCAAATGTCTGTTTCAGGAATTTTTGGCATTGCTCTTTTACAGTCTTTATCCCTTTGCAGAAGGTGGGGGACCAGCGCTGATTCAGGTTCAAATGGCTTTTATTCAAAAGCAAAAAAGGGAATTGTCAAGACGTTGTGGCCCACGATTATCCAACAAAATTAATGATGCAACCCCCATTCCAATTATTGAGCGTTTCGATGACACTGGAAACTGCGTTTCTAGCGAAACCAAGATGATTTCACGCCCCAATGCAACTTGGGAATTTTTTCTCCAAAAGGCCCGTTTGTTGGTGGGCTGCCAAGCATGCTCTCAGTGACCCATTGGATGTGTCCTTGCCCGTGTACACACATTTTGAAAATTTGTTTTTCAACGAGAAAGTACAGTACGTTGTTCGTTCCGCTCACACCTGTTGCTGAAGCAATCAGTATAGAGTAAAAACAGTGACTGGCCATCTGGAAAACCTGGAAAAATCAGGGAAATTCGTAGAATGTCTGGAGTTTGATTGGCAGGCCTTGTTAAAGGCTATCTCGGAGAAGCATTAGAAAAGCTGTATTTGTAACCTACTTTTTAAAAATGTTGCCTATGGCGTTATCATTAACATTTCATAATATTTCATATGGAAAATCCCTTAAAATATGCCTAATATCCATTTTGCTATTTTTTTTTAAAGTTACGGCTATGGTGTTCATAAATGGTATTTGACTGCTTATCAAATTTTTGTATGCATCAAATTTTTCAACAAAAAAAATTCGCTGCAACGTTTCCATCATTTTGAGTAATTTTGAAATTTCGAAAGTGCACGAAAATGCAGTGTTTGAGATCTAGCGCATGGTTTCAACCACTATAGTGTTCAAATCGTTATTACTATCGTATACACTGAATGTAATTTTTAAAAAAATCGCCTATGGCTTTCCGCTAATTATTAATATTATTACTTCTTTTTACAAGATTGTGGGCTAAAATCCATCATTTCATGATCTAGACATTCTAAAATTTCCATCATATATGGCAGTAGAAATGGGATAGGCCTATTCAATTCCCATCTGATCTGGGTCTTTTGCCAGCTTTTTCCGATCTTGTTCATGATTGTAACACTACTTACTGTAAATTACTTAGTTCATTGCAATCTTGAAATGAACATAAATACAGCGTGCAAACAAATTAATGACTGCCAAGTTTTAAAATGTGGTCAGCTAAACACAAAGTTCGGCTAGTCACCCTGTAAAATGCACAAATCATTAACGCGTATCAATTACGCTTACGAGGGCTTAATGGCGAATCGAGCTGATATCAGGCGATTACTTGCATTCGGATTCACGAAGATTTTTTTCGTAACAGCAAAAACCAGACGAGAGGGTTGTTTTGAATAATTCATGATTTCATGAAATATTGTCCATTATATTTAACATGAAAGCTACTTTTGACAGAAAGGCTTCGGAACTGTTTTCCAATGCTTGGAGCATAAAATAAAAAATAAAAACCAGGGAAAAAACTTGATCGCATTAGTCATTCGACTGCTGCCAGATTACGGGTAATAAATGTTAATATTAAATTTTATGGCCGCTGTCATATTTGTTTGATAAAAAATCTTCGGGACCAGTTCACAAAATACCTGGGATTTTTTTATCGGACAAGAGATGCATTTCGAAATGAGTATAACGAAATAACCCAGAGGTACAGAGGAGGTTGGTGTACAGAATCTCCTTTTGAGGGTTACAATTTTAATTGGAATTGTTTTGTGTCGTTTTGTTAGCATCGATGCTTTATGTGCAGAGATAACGAGTGGTGCAATGGATTGTAAAGCGATTTTTTTCCAGTCCTTTTTTTCTAGCTTCCTATATTATACTATAGAAAACGAGGCAGCGTTCTTTGATCTGGTTAAATTCGTACAAGTTAGCATACGTGTATAAATCATCCGACATGTCAGTTGACTTACCTTGATAGGATTAAGCAACCAAACCGTCCTTTTGAAAAACTCCAGACAAAAACGTTTCTTTATGATAAATATTCATATTTGTAGGCCTGTAGCCACTGATCAAACACGGCGTGCATGCGTGCTGTTGTGCATAAATCAAATTTCTTATCTTTTGTACACGCGATAACTTTTTCTTCCATTTCCATTGTATTTGCAGTAGTTTTTACTGTAAATCGTTCTGCATCAGCCAATTGCGAAAGAAACCCCCTTTTCGTCAACTATCCAAGCAAACACTTGTACACCCTGTAACTTTACTTTAATTCGTGTTAGTGTATTATCAATGTGAAAACTTTGAAATGCCTTCAAAACTCAGAATTTTGACAGACATGGAGCAGTTTCTAGTCTTTGCATGAAATATAAAAAAATCTTCAACGTGTACATCATCATCTACATGTACATGCATGCTGTACATGGGTGCTATATTTCACTCTGCCCTCTGGTGGACGTTTTGAACCTCATCGCCTGATATAATTTCTAATGAATTCTTGCACATACGATTTAAAATTTTGAGAATTTTGTTCGTATTATATCGCCACTATTATACACTCGCAGATGTCATTTTCTAGGCACATGAATTTATAACCAAAAACACCCGATAATTACACTTAATAATTGGAGGAAGCATGGCCAATTTTTTATGGGAACTATATCTTCTGCAGCTATAGACAAGTATACATGTATACTAAATCGGCTATATTACCGATAGATGGGGTTTAAATTGTATAATTTTCGGGAGATGCCACGCAGGGGGACGCGTGCAGCAGAAGCAAACTGTTGTTCAGTTATTAGATGTTAACAAGAGCAGTAAAAAGTTACGATGTTACGAGTCCAGTTGTCTCATGGTTAATCCAATTTAAGTGGTACCCTCGTGCTACGAGCTTTTATCTGCCATCACTTTTCCTTATAATTTTCAGCGCTAGTTTATACGCTGACCAAACTCCTACCTTTTCATGTCATGCGCGGGCGAAGGCATTCGCAAAAAAGCGAAACGCAGCAGGTTCGAGCAGTTTTCAAAGATAATTAGTGGTTTTGTTGAGAAAAAAACCTACTGCTACTCCCTCCTCCGAGATTCTTATGGTATCAACTTTGCAGATTGGAATATGAAGGTCTTCCTCCAGGGGTGTAGGGCCGTCCATAATATTTCGACCAACAAGGAAAACCTAGAAACCTCGAGGAATTTTATATGCAACTTTGAAAACCTGGGAAATTCAGGGAATTTCATATTCAGTCTGGAGAATTTGGAAAACTCAGGGAATTTTGAATGAAACCTGGAATTTTTCAGTATCAAAATTGTATTTTGTGTCTCTGAGCAATTCGCTGAGAAATCAGCACAACCATGTTATTGGCATGATAATCCATCCTACCATTACCCAAAAATTCAGCATTTGCGATTAACTTTTTCTAGAAAATTTGCCTGGGTCGCTCCAACATGTACATGTACGTGTGTTGTCTTTCTTATTCATGTTTCTGGAAAACGTCTTCGAGAGATTACACCCAAAACTCGTTATTTCCGTTGAGTTTGTTATTCAAGTTTTGTCCATGAAGTTAATATCTGTCACATTAATATTTCTGAAATTTTCAAAGTGGTCTAGAATTGCATTAAATTATTGGTGACCTAGTTTTTATTTAAAAAATCCCTCAAAAATTTCAAGGAAAATACATGCACTGTATATACACTGTATACACCCAAAATGCATCATTTCTGGTATTTTTTCAAAGAAAGGTTCGCAAAATCCATCATTGGGATAGGCCTATGTTTGTTTGGTAATGTTGAATGAAAATCTATCTTTCAGATGCAGTACATGTTGCAAAAATGGTCCACATTATCATAACTAAATTCTGCGTTCAATAGAATTATGGCACACATTTAATCATATGTTCAGAACCTGGGAAAACTTGGAAAACTCAGGGAATTTCGATTTTAGAAATCTGTACTGTAGTCACCTTGAAATTGTTTGAAAGCTAGAACTACAGTAGCTCGTTGAGGATCAACGGAAATGAAAACCCTTTCCTGCTTCCCATAAGGCATGGCTAACCTTTTTAGGTAAGTTCAATCATTCCAACGAAGTATTTCGCACATACATGTACAGTCTTTGACCTTAAATCAAGCTGGACCCAAGTTTTACTTTCAGTCTCGCAAGTGATTATTTGACCATCCATGATAAGCTGGACACGGAACAACGAGTCAATTATGGGCCTTGACCCGCTTACCTGACCTTTGACCTCGTCCCCCACGAACTCCCCCAGAGTCGAGCGAGCAACGAACGATGCCCAGTTTTTGCCACTGGAGCACTAAATTCAGGTGTTAATGTGGTAAATAGCCATCAACCCCCTTTGGGCAGAGACATGGCTGCCACCTTAAAAGCCATTCAATGCTAAAATGCAGTTTTTTTTTACCAAGATGAATCGAGAATGGGGATGAATAGAAATTTCAAAGTCATCACGATAGTGAATGGCATGTAATCATGCATCGCCAGGTAAGAGGGCTGCCCACTACTCAAATCTCGGCGTCAATTAGGCCTACCGGGTACTGGGTAGTCCCCATAAAAGACCCGAAATTAAGGGTAATGAACTTGACTTTTGAATTCAAACTTTTCTACCAGTCAAATGCCCCCATATTTGCCAGAATAAAATGGCGAATGCTTATTTGAGAAGGCTTTCATCACGCTGGCTATTAAGGCGATTGTGTTCCCTATGAAAAAGACAAATTCAGTTTCTTCCGACAAATTTAATTGACTTTGGGATGAAGTGCGTGGCCTTTTAAGCTGGGCCCAGGCAAAAAATAAGGTTGCGATATAAAGGGATTCTCAGCGAGCCGACATTTTATAATCCATCAGCAGTTTTCAATTCGAAAGCCAAGAATCTTTTTGCGTTCAATTGATAAGCCGCATACTGTAGTCTGTAGTTTAATTCGCTTCAGGCCGACTTGATATAAAGCTGGAATTTGAAAACTACCAAAAAGTTTTTGGTTTATTTATACTCGCTCGCTGCTTTTAATAAATTTTAAAAGTTGACTGTGCCAGGTGAAGCCAAGTGGAATATAGGGTTTCTCTCACCTGGAAAACCCAGGGATTGTCAGGGAAATTGGAAGGACATGAAATAGTCAGGCAAAGTGATTTATTTTTTGAAAAAATCGGGCAAAGTTATATATTTTGAAAAAGTCAGGGAAATTCAACATATCAACATTGCATTTACGTTCCCCAAGACCTGGAATACCTGAACTTGACAGTGAAATTGGGAAGGCCTAGGGAAGTCAGGGAAAATGGATTTACTTCGAAAACGACAGGGAAATTGAACATAATGATAATACATTTTAAGTAGCTAGTTAGTGGTTTACACAAAAATCAATAGATGACTAGCAATTCCGGGGAATAAATTTTAATGAAATTATCAGTTTAAAACAAACTAATCTAAATTGTTATTTCCTTCTGAAAATTTGTTTTACCGCCTGTTTATATAGAATAAGAAAAATATACAATTCCTTGTATTGCCGTACATGTATATACTATCATAGCCTTGCATTTTCTGTGGTCAGGGTGGTCAGGGAAACTTGTTTGAAAGCCTGGAAATGTCTGGGAAAAGTCGGGGAAGTTGAAAATTTCATCTCTGGGGAAGCCCTGCTATACTGTAGTTTACACTAAAGTCAAAAGATACGTCATATAGTTCTTAAAAAATAATCGAAAACCAAAAACGAAGTCTTGAGTTGATCAAAACATTAGAAGCTAAAATCAAGCTTACAGTTGCAGCAAGCACTTCGGTGGAAGAAATACATTAAGTAATGAAATTATCAGTCTATACTAGTCTAAAATTCTAGATTGGTTTTTTTTTATCAAACTACAGCGTTCCATAAGTTGACATACAGTTTGTCATATTTTTGCATTTTAAGTGATCAGAGTCCTGCATGGTGGCAGGCCGACTGGTTTTGAAAACTGAAAAATGCAGGGAGGTCGAAAATTTGAAAATTTCATTTCCACATGGGGGGAACCTGTAAGTCTGCAATGGTTTTTTCGGTCATTCGATCGTCCCAGACAGCTTTGTTCTCGTTCGACGAGGGCCCAGATCGATATATTTGTTTCTAATATTTGCGTGAGTTATTAATTATCGAGCCATATGTGGGAAACCCCCCACACAACCCATTATTAAAAATCCATTTGCTGCCTGGTTCAACGAGGACTAATAGGACGTAAATGGGCTCGGATCCGCACCAGCCCCCCATTTATCACGCAGATCGGTGCAGACAAAAACCCATTCCCACGTGATTGTAGGCCCTCGTTATTTCATTTTCCATCAAATTTGCATATCTTTTCACACCTATCTATAGGTGGGTTCACCAACTTTTTTGTTGCTTTTGCATCTTCTACGCTCTCGCCCATGCCTTATCGTTGCCTTATCAAACATCCAGGCAATTCTGTCCCATTGGCGTCTAACGAGAATTTGATTCATGGGCATGATTTACCCTTTGGCCACACTCGAACCTGCCATGCAGCCTTCATGGCCAAGCTGGCAATAAAATAGGCACTTGAACGCGCAAAAGGGGCTAGTGATCGCAACCATGAAATATTCCTTTGTTTTTCGCCTTGTTTTCGCCCATCGACAGGCACTGGCGAGAAATAATTACGTAATAATACGGTGTCAGGCGAATTCGAGAGTGAGGAATTGCCGTTTTTCTATACGTGGTTTCGGGCATAAATAGTACTGGAGAGCTAGGGGAGGATCCAAACTGGGCCCCTCCATAGCTAAGGCTATTATGACTGAAATATTTATAAGCAAAAAAGTGACGAGTGTGCGGTGCAGGCCTCGTCTTTTTCACACCACTGACTCGATCGTGAGTTTGGAAAGTGAGGGATCTTCCCTTCGAGCCATAACGATGCCCTTTGAAACAGTTTTAGCACTCTGCATCATGATATGACAATACGTATACGGGTGAAATTCACAACACAACATTCTGTATTTCCGTTTGACAAGGCCTCTGAGAGTGCATATTGTCATTTGGTCTGTGGGCACTTTTCTTGATAACTTTGCATCGTGGATTTTTGCGCCTTGATAGAATTTGTAAAAATTATACTGTAACTGGAATGGAAATGTTTAGATTCGTGAAGGGGTATTAAATACGTAAGGGTGCTGTTTGTCAGCAGTTATTTGCAACGTAACATTCTTCTCGCTAGTATCAAAAGCTGCGGATTGGGATTCGGGATTAAAGCTTAATAGAAAGTCACGAAATGTCAGGGAAATGAAAGTGTCAGGTAATATCATTATAATTCGTGAAAACTCGTGGAAATGCATTTGAAATGAAACGGTGTCAGGTAATGGTCAAGAAGTTCGTGGAAATATCGGGGAATGTCAGGGAAATGAAAGAAAGTGTCGGGTAATTTGCCGCTCAACGTGGCAACCATATGGAAACCGTAGAACGTGAGATTTCATTTAGGCATTCTATATTGCTAAAAAAGTCAATTGCGTTTTTTTCAATATGGCGTAAACTGCCAAAGTTACAGTTGCGCATCTTAACTGAAACGACAATCAGCAGGTAATTTTAATTGTCATTTCCTTGGTAATTTCACAAAAATCTTTATTTTTGACGTTTTTTAAATCAATTCAGCAATACCCAGCTTGATGGGTCCGAAGGTTGGTCGTTAGATACACTACTGTAGATTATGAAATGCATGAGCTCATGAAGTCCATTGCAGTGAATGGACTGGGTAGCTCAACCTCGTGTGCCATCTAAAGAGGGTGCCCGAAAAATAATGGCCCCACATGCATCGCAATGTGCGTTTCAAACCGCAAACATTTTTTCGTGAAAATGTGCGAGCGGGGAAACCGTGGGGAGAAGACAAGGAGAGGACAATGTCGGCTGCTTGTTCTGCCATTGATAACATCTTGTACGGCCTTAGGCCACGGCAGGGGAGAAAATAAGACGCTGCCATGGCTTCCCTTCCCAAGATCTTATCCTGCGTGCCAAGGAAGGATGTGAAAACTCTGGGTCGTGTTCAGCCTCGCTAATAAAATTCAGCTTTTTCTCATTATCTTTTATTTATCAAAACAGGCTCGATGTGATAAGACGGGCTAGGGACCTCCCATAAATGCCCTGATCTGTATGCTGTTTTGTTCAGGGTTCCTCCTGACCTGGAGAACTTGGAATTGTCGGGGAAATTGGTTAGGGCTGGAATAGGCAGGGAGAAGTGATCGGTTTTGAAAAGTCAGGCAAATTAAACGTAACAATATTAAATCATTGTATTGCATTTCACATCGTTAATTGTTAAAGTTATTAATAGTTAGTTAGATAATAAGTTTTTATAAGAGATGGATCCCTTAGGCAGCTCTAGCTGCACGCATCTACGGTATATTAAAAAACAAGCTAATCTAGAGGTTCTTATGAAAATCTTAGGCATATCCCATACCGTATTTCTACATTTTAATGGTTAGGGTGGGTAAAGAGTAAACAGGGAAAAGCCCTGTTGTTGTTCTGCAGGGATCCACCGGACCTGGAAAACCTGGAAAGTCAGGGAAATTGAAACGACCTGGAAAAGTCAGAGAACATTGATTTGCTTTTGAAAAGTCAGGGAAATTCAACAAGTTTATAATAGATTTTGCATAGCTTGTTATTGACTAGCACAAAAATCAAGAGATGGCGAGCAATTCTGTAAAAGAAATTAAGAAAACTAATCTAAATTTGCATTTTCCTCGTGAAAATTTGTGTTTTTTTCCTTTTTATAAATAGTAAGCAATATATATAGCATTCCTTTCATTGGCATGTCATATTTTGCATTTTCAGTGGCCAGGGTGGTCAAGGAAATTTGTTTTAAAACCTGGAAAAGTCAGGGAACTTGAAAATGTCATCTCTGAGGGAACACCGTCTGAAAGCCTTTTTGGAGCACCCCTTTGCTTTCATAGGCCAATACTCAAAGTCCAATATAACGTTTCAATTTTTATTAAAGTATGAATTACATTTTATAGTACATGATTAATCCAATAGCAATGTGGTCCTAAACATTTAGCCGCCACTGTATGTTTGGAGATCCTTTATTAGATGAAGTTTTTTATTATTGTCTTGAGTTGCAGAAATCAATGCAAAACGTCAATTCTTCATAAACTTAAATAGATATTCTAAGACATGTACATGTACAGTATGATTTTTTTACAAGCAAGGACGTCCGTGTATTTTGATGACTATGCGACTCTTGCCTATAGGCCTACTGTTGACAGGAATTTGTGTTTCGGTCCGTCCATTAGTGGCACACAAGAGAACATTTTTTTATTCCGCTAATTTATTGATATGAGTTGTGTATTTCACGTATGATGCTTGTACTATGGCGTATTAACTCGACGGGGCGTCCGGGCCAAGTGTGAGTTAAGTAACTTAAGGTCGTGCTGAATTCGGACCCCCATGGCCAACATGACAGTGGCCAGGGGCAGATCATTTCTGCTCTTCACTCACGTTTTAATAGGCCAATCTGACCAAATGCATTAATTCATTGCACCAGCCAATGTATTGATATAGGCCAGGTTTTGAATGATGCTAAGTTAAATTCAAAAATGGTAAAATCACAGATTTTCACCAAATTCTCTATACCCTGCATGTGTGCATGGCTACCTTTGGACCAACGAGACGAGAGCTAAGCAGATGATGTTATTTAGCAGATGCCTGCGTACAATTGGATCGTTAATGTCTTTTGAAATAACTTTGGCATCATTGAGGGAAGGAAATTGGCGAGGGCGTCGGTAAATCTGTTTTTCAAGTGACAAGATGAACGATATTTCATCGTTAATTATGGCGGACAAGAGCCTTTATGGGCCAACCTGGAGAGCCAACCTTTTCTCTGGATCCCTGCGTTTTTGCTAAGTACTTTTTAAGTAGGCGTGTACATGTGGATGGGGCCAGTATATGTTATACGTGTATACGTGTACGTATAGAAGCGAGAAAATAGCCATGGGCGGCAAATCCCATTACCGCATGCACTGGCTAGCTGTCTCAGGTTCAACACGTCTGAAATGTTGACTAGAGCCAAGAAACCCATCAGGAGGACGAATGGAATGAGGGGAAAGGTGGCCAGGGTAATAAGGTAAGACGCATGGGGTTGGGGGAGAAATATGTGCGAAAAATGCCGACGTCTCGTCGCTTTATGGAGTGATGGAGATGACGTCACTAATTTGACGTTTGGGAAAAATCACCCTCGTTAGAAGTGTACTGCGTGGGTGTCGTTTATGTATACATGTACATGTACTTCTGTGAAACAAAGTTCCATGTACATCTACTTGTATCTTCCTGGAACATTAAATTTAAAATCGTTCCAGTATGATGCCATTAGAAGCTGGCTAAACAAATATCTTTGGGACCGGTGCTGAATATTAGTTTATATAGGTTATTAGTTTGGACAGTTTCGGGCAGGGGCTTACCCCTTGGAAATTGCTTTTACATGTATCAGCCAATAGGCATGGCTTCCCCACACACGCCTTGTACATTGTGTTGTCAACTACCTGTGCTTAGTTAAATGCTGACAGCCAATACAGCAGTGCAGTTGCATTTTATTTCTGTATTGTAACATAAAGCTGAATATAGATTAATTCTGCATTCTCACAATTTGTTTGAAACTGTTTGAAAAAAATTCCTAAATTTTAAATCTTGGAATTTGCTTGCCACCCTGACCTAGGAAACTTAGATATTCGTTTAAAGGGAGCCAAATTGAGGACTGCATGAATTTCTTTTGAAATTCAACAAATCAATAGCTAGTTATTGGTTAGCAAAAAAATCAACAGATGACAACCAATTATGTAAAAGAAATTAAAAAACTAAGCTGAATTCCCTGCTTCCTCGTGAAAATGTGTGTTATAGTGTTGTTTATTTATAATAAACAATAAATATAGCATTCATTACATTGAAATGTGATATTTTTGCATTTTCAGTGGTGAGAGTGGTCAGGGAAATTCATTTCAAAACCTGGAAAAGTCAGGGGAGTTGAAAATGTTAACTTTGGGGGAACCCTGTTATACATGTACATGTACAAGTTGTACACTGTAGGTATCCCACTGAGTGCATAATGTGATAAAACGATAAGGTGTGTGATTGAATGTCTTGAACATTCTCATGACCAACGCTGACTAATTTGATGACGCGTGAACGTATAGGATGATCAATTGCACTGCCGCCTATCGAATATAAAGAAAAAATCAACCTGGAGTAATCGAAGCAAGACGCAATTCTATTGCAAATTATTCTTATTTTAAACGTGGGGCCTACGAGCGTCACATGAGCATAGCCCATGAAATTCACTGTATGCATGCGTGGCTTTTTGTTTGAATTGCTGGTAGACCGTAACGTAATCGACGCCATACATGCCGGCTTCATCCCATTGTTTTAATTGCTGTAAAAAGTTACTAAAATCAACGGTGATCTCATGCTGATGGTTGATGAATTTGGCAACATTGCATTCAGCCACGGTTTGCTCGTTTCCGCTTTTTGCAAGTTACCAGTTTGTGCTTTTTTTCGTTGTTGCCAAGGTGGAATTTATGATGATTTCCATAACTATAAAACGTGATATGATTTATACGAGAGCGAAGAGCGTGCGTTTGACGTTGAAAACATTTGGAAAAGACTTCTTTATGGGCGCCTAATTACGCGAATCGGGTCACGGGGTCACGCCTCCCCCCTCTGGAATGAAAAAGACCATTAATCCAATTGACTCACACTTGATTTTAATTACCGGAGTTTGGATTTCTCGTATACATGTACATTATACATATTCGAAACGTTGTTTGCGTCCATCAACGCAACAAAACGATACCACTATATGGCGCTTTTAATGAAGACCTAATAAGTTTATTGGCATTAAAAGGCCCAGATTGGACGTGGAGCCAGAGAGGAAATGAGCCACATTTGGCACTATAATTTGGCCAATTAAAATTATTGTCCCGAATGGCAAACAAACTCACAATGCGGGCTAGTGTCTTTCGTCGCACATCAAAAACGTGCGGCCTAATCTCCCGCTCAAGCACTCGTTGATAAACTTAATTAATACGAATCATTAATGAGAACTGATATGGCGACAATAACCCGCCATGGCGTCGAGCTGTCCTTCCCTCTCTTGCATAGCATCAAAAAAAAAATTAATAATCATTGACGCTTTGATGAAATCCACAAAATTTCAATGTGGATTTTTAATGGTGACTAAGAACCTGGAAAAGTTGGAAACTTCAGGGAATTTTGTATTCAACTGAAAAACTTGGAAAACTCAGTAAATTTTGAACTGAAACCTGGAATTTTTCAGTAGGCCTACCAAAATTGAATTTAGTGTCCTGTAGCGCTCCTAAATTACTCTTTAGCATTACCGAAGTTTTAGGTTTTAATTTTAACTTAAATTAAAGTTTTAGTTTTAAATTAAAATTGCCGACAGTGTTGCCTTCGTTATTAATATTTCTGAAAAACGTTTTCGAGAAATTACACCTAGAATACGATATTACTGGGCAGTTTTTCATTCAATTTTCGCCTGTGGAGGTAATTTCTGACAAATTTAATATTTCTAAAATCACTCTGGGATGTTTTAATGTCGAATAAAACCTACCGTTTGAGTTATACTTTTTCAAACAATTTCGCATATAAGGCGTTTCAGTATTATTATTCCTAAATATTGTTTTTATAAAATGATGGCACAAGTTTATTCATTAAATTTTTTGGAGCCCGGAAAAATTAGAATAAGACTAGAAAACTCAGGGAATTTCTTTTTCAAAATTTGTAGTCACCACGTTTTTGGGACTTTCAGAAATAGGGTGAACTCGTAAACTATATAAGATAGGCTGGATATGTGATCCCTCTTTTCCCACACACGTTGGTAAACGCCTTTTCCCCATTTGATATTCAGCGTTATCTCGGCCTCCAAATACACGTACATTCGGTCCCCGTTTTAATCGTTGCTTTTATAACAAAACTGTTATCTTGTTTTGCTTCGGTCTCCGTCCAGGGTATTTAGTTAATTAATGCCTTTGTTCTCCACCCACCCCCAAAAGAGGACTAGTGGAAATAGCGTTAACAATACGTCCTGAAGAAATTGTAGCCGGTAGCCACATCGAGCGCTAATTGCTATCAAGTACCGCCCGTTTCTTATGGGGTTCTCAAAAAGAACTTTACGTTGATTGATGAAGGTTAGGGGACTTAGGGCCCATGATAAAAAGTAAAAAGCTGGACCCCTCGCCTTGCCCCCGAATGGCCAATTCGCGGTAATTACGAGTGCTGACCGTGAATGACGGCGAGACATCAAAGGCAAAGGGGAAAAGCACACTTGCTTTTATCCTTATCTTTCACAAAACTTGTCTAACAAGTTGGACCTCATCACCGCC
>JAQGAF010004337.1:0-14656 GCA_034687865.1 Kryphioiulus occultus
ACTACCTATTCAACGATGTAAGCACACTTATCCTAGCACCAGCGGATTGAACGTTATTTTGAGAGGCCCAGATATCTAGTCCACCCTGTATATTGCCACCCATGTTAGCGTGATAAGAAAACCATGTAAACTAGGTGATAGTTCAGCTGACTAAATTGCTTTTTATCATTTTCCCACCCTTCTGGAGAAAGTCCCTTCCTATCGTGAGATAAAACACAACGACTGAATCTTGATGAGTAGGTCATGTCGACTGAATTGCTTTTTTCAATAGTCAACATGCATTTCCCACCCTGATGGAGAGAGATACACTCAAATCATTGAAAATTCTGTTCAGGCAAATTGAAACTAATGCTATGTAGCGTATATGTATACTGTGATATCTCATATTTGTCAAAAACTTCGTAAACTCTCTAACTGATCCGCTTTTAGAATGCACTATAGGTGTCACACATAGAGAGGTTGCGCTGTATTTACGACTAAATACTTGATTGTAGTAATCTTTTTATGATTTAACAAATTGTGCACGAAGCTGTTCATTGATATCATTGATATCTTAAAAGCAACCATCTTCGCAGTTTTTGATCGATTTCCAAGAGTTGTAAACTGATTGATGATAACTATAATGTCTAAATGTAAATGCCAACCATAAAAACCCTTACTACAAGTACATGTATACTGTTCATTTTTGTACAATTTTAACATTGGGGGTGACGGGTTACACACGCGACGTAATTACACGTACGTGTACACTATCATCGAATTGAATAATTGAATTGTACATTCCAAAGAATGTAATGCCTAAATCCGTCTAAAACTCACGAGCTTGTACCGTAAACTCGACGTGCGATTGGGTGCCAGATGCCAATGCGGATGTTTCTCCTGCGTAGGTGAAATTTATACAAAATTAATTAATTTGACGAAGCCTGCGGTAGGAATTCGAACGATTCAAACTGAAACGAAGACTCGTTTTCTCATTCTTGGCGAATTTTTGGTTTGGTTTTCATAAATATGGCAAGAGGACTGGCTTTCGAGTGGGGCATGGATAAGTTCACCTGTAGGAAAATACCATAGTAATAGTGTAGAGGAAAAAAAATAGGGCGTTAAAGTGCCTCAATGGCACGTAATTGCATGCCTAAAATTCGCAGTGGAAGCAATTACGTAATAAATCTTCGTTTTTGGTTCAAATTATGTTTATCAGAGCATTCGGATATGCTGCGCACAGCACAAATTATCCGCATAGAGCTAGGGTCGTTCATAAATTGACCGCGGCATTTACACGCTTTCTGAGAAATTTTAATTTTGAAATAAATTTCATTCTGTAAAACGGCGATGGGGGGACTTTTCAAACAAAATGTTTGAAAGTTTATTTAATTTAGAGAAATGCATTTTGTAGTATATTTCATTCAGAAAGATGCGTTAAGTTTTTTCATTGAAAAAAAGTGATTTCTAGAGAGCATTTAAGTCAATACAATTTATTTCGGAATATATATGTACTTCATTGAAAAAAACATAATCGTATACAGTATATGCTCGTATTTTATACAGGCGCAAGTATTATGGAGTGCGTTTCATTCTGCAAATGTTTTGAAACTGCAATTATTTTTGTCATTGAAATTGAAATATATTAGCAATAACTGCATGAAGAGCTAACATTCAATGGAAGTTTAAAAAACTTGTCAAAGCCATGTCATAAACATATTTAATTACAGTTAAAGCCAATTAATTTAAAAAATCTATACATTGTTAGTGAATGTTAATTTGATGCATTTGTACTAATCACAAAGACATTAAAAAAAATATAATAACATAAGCAGTTTAGGTTACTTTTATTGTTAATTTGTTTCTTGTTTTTATGTAAAGCAGTTAATTTAAGATTAAAGATTTTTGGCATGTTATAACACGCATGTATTTGTCATAGTTATTTTTTTTTATAAAACGGTTGGAAAGGAACACATGGAAAGGAAACGCATTTCAAATACATTGGGAAATGCATTACGAATATCAAAATACATACTGTATACAGTATATTGCAACACAAAATACATTCGGTAATATAAACAGAAATGCATTGAGCTAATGAGTTTTTGCAATGCGTTATAAAATATACTGACTAGTGTATAGTTCTTAATGTTATGTGTGCTGCATTGAATTGAATAAATTTCTTTCATGTTTTAATTTTAAACTTTATTTCATTACCAGTTCTAATTTATTTATTGAATATTTTGGATGTTTTTAAAATTCAGAATAGGGATTTTTTAAAACCTTAAAATTATGAAATATAGGGAGGCTTTTGACATTTTACAATGCATGGAATACAAATTGTAAAAAGCATTCTTCAATGCAAACAATACATTACACAACATATTCTTCAATGCACACAAACTGAGCTGTTCAAATTCTCCAACATGCATAATGCATTTCAATATGCTTTCCATTATGCAATACAAACTGCTTAAAAACAAAATTTAAAATGCATTCATAAATGCATATTCAAATATATTTTTGTTAATACTGTTTGAAACTAAATTTGTTTCAATCTATACAGACATTTTAAAATGTAGTTTACAACGCATTTCTTAATGCATTACCATTGCATGTGGGATTCTATGAAAAAATGTTTTTTTGAAGAATGTTTCATTATACACCATGTATTTCCCAACACCTTTTAAAAGTCCGGATTCCATTGTGGTTTTCAGCTAAATACGGTTTTCAAACTTTTGTTATACTTATGGCACATATATATATATCCCTTCTCGATTGTAATGAGAAGGGGCTTATCATTCCTCGCCATTAAATTCATAAACTCCCACTTCCAAAATGAATTCCGTGGCGTGTTTATCTGAGTGCGGACGATGAATGGGCGTAAAATGTTTCCTAAAATGCGATACGAACTGGTTTGTTGGACGTTGGTCATCGGCAGACTCGTCTGTTTCCGCTCCGATATGTCTCACGTCACTCACGCCCTTTGCCTTTTCGTGGCCCTTATCGAAAATTGGGGCTCAACAGAGCGAGAAAACGAAACGCCTAAAGAACAATTATTTTAATCTGCGAAAACGACCAAAAACCACCCCCCACTTACTGTAAGTGTGTACATATACACGTATCATTACATGTATATGAACTACTTATAAGTTATACGCGACGAAGTCATTGCGAAGTGATTGCGGAGTGATTGCAAACTGATGGCATTTGTTTCAAAATAATACTAGTTTGGTCGCAGAATTTCGTCAGCCTTTATAAAAGATACGTTATATTGTAATGTGGCGAAACGAGCTCCTAAAGCCATCCATGGCTGTGAAATGAGTTAGAATTAATTTAAGTGCTCGGCTAACATAAATAATAACAATAATGTTCGTTAGAATCGTGCGTGCGTGACGGAGATAAGTTTTATAAGCGACGAAAACGAAGGGCAATGGCGGCAGATGAGGAGGTGAAAGGTCAAGCGGGAGCTTATACCCAATTATTTACGAGCTCGGCGTTTCTCTAATGGAAATTTAACGTGAAAATGAGCCGACAAATTCTATGGTTTAAAGGAGTTTTGTCAAAAATTATCCACTCGACAAGTTTAAAAATTTACATAAAATGATAAATATGCTATCGTTGTCTATATGAAAACTTGTTAACACGATCACCTCCCCCACCCATATGCTGAATGTAGGGTTATTATTACATACATATTCAAACATATATAATATGTTTGAAAATTTAGAAGATTGCGTGGTTATTTTTTTAAAATTTCAAAATTGGGATGACATATCCAATTTTCCCAAATTTTCAGCGACCTTATGGATATTTCTGAAATAAAAACATACACCTAAGACTTGTATGCCATGGCGGAATTTGACCAACACATTTTGCGATGTCATTGCAATGATGTCCGTAATAATTTTTCAAATATTTTCTGACGTGTCATTTCGAATTTTGTTAAATTTTCTGCCATGTCATCGATAATTTTCTTAAAATTATCTTAATTTTCATAAAATTATCCGCAATTTCATGAATATTTGTGAATTTTTGTCAATTTTTCCAAATTTTCAGCGACCTTATGAATATTTCTGAAATAAAAATATACTAGTAGGCCTATATGCGATGACGGAATTTGACCAACAAATTTTGCGATGTCATTGCAATGATGTCCGTAATAATTTTTCCAATATTTTCTGCCGTGTCATTTCGAATTTTTTAAAATCGTCGCGATGAATTTGGTGAAACTTGTTTTGATATCAATTCAACAGTTGCCCGTTATAAAAAATTCTGGAAAAATTGGCCTTAATTTCAAACGATAATCGCTTCATTTACAATTTTTAGTTTCGTGCATTTTTTCCGATCAATAAAATCGTACCAAACGTCATAAATGTTCGGAGTTTAGTTTTTCAAAGGCAGAAGATGCATTTGAATCATTATTAAAAACCGAAAGATGTTTTTTGGGTATGCCCTCAATTTAATGAAAAATTTGCGGTCTACCTTTTTTTGTAATTTCCCCATATTTTTCATGTTTTTTTTTTCAATTCATTTTCTCTCATGGCTGACATTTTTCCGACTGTCTCTGCTTTTTCCTCTTTTTCTTTTTCCCTCCAACAATCCATAGTTTTATATTTGATTTTCTTTTATTGCTTCGTGCGTGTAGATTTAGTGAAATACAGATTTCGGAAGCAAATTTTATATTAAGGAAAGAAGGAAAAATTTCTTAAACAATAAATTGCGCTCTCAGAAAGCTCCTGTCTTCCTTCTTCTTCTTCCACCTAACGTTGATGCTCCAAATTGATGAAATTTCAGGCTTTTTTTTTTGGCTTCTTTTTTTTGGGGGAGGATTTTAAGCCAAGCTGCGTGCGAGGGTGCAATATCAAAGGATGAGTGCGAGAACTCATTTAAATGCTTCGAATAAAAACGAGATTTAATGGGGCGGGACTTAAGGGAGAAATACTGCATTAGGTGAGTTCGGCAAGGCAGATTCTGCGGGATTTGCCCTAACACCTAGATCTCTTGGAAAACAAGAAATATGCATTACTATTGACCTGCACCAGCTAGGAAATACGCTCGGAATAATACCACGCACGGTATGACGTCATTCGCTTTAGGATGCCTCTTACAAAAATAACTAAAGTAGAACCTCCAAAGTCGACCACTTCCCTATGTTGACCACATTTTAACTGATCGGATGGTCACCACATTAACTCAATGGAAGGTGACCTCTACATGTTGACCACATGCACCTCTGTATGTTGTATGTTGACCATTTAGACTTTGACACACAATAGATGGTTGATTACAATGGATGATTAATTTTATTACCAGTTTGCAAAACTTATGCTGTACATCCCTGAACAGTACATGTGTCTCTGTTCATGTAGAGGTGCACGAGTTCATGTTGAACCACTTCAGTACCCCTACTGTGTTGTCCGTGTAATTGCTGGATAAATTTGCGGAACATTATCGATACTGGTACCGTGTTATGAACATTTTAATAAGATTATTCATGAATTATATATGATTACTGTAAAATGTAGATGCATGCAGTAAGTTTCATATGTTGACCACCTACTTATGTTGACCAGTTCGCGACAGTCCCTTGGGTGGTTAACTTACACAGGTTCTACTGTATACTGTGCATGGAAAACTTTTCAAACTTATCTGCAATGGCATCGTCAGTTGTAATAGTTGTGTGTTGTCATTGGGAGTTTTTCAGAAATCTAAAACTGGCAAAATTACCTCGTATTTCCGATATCATTGAGAAATTTTCAAAATTATCTATACTATGACGTATTTTTTCCCCAGAATTATCTCTAATAGTTTAGCTTATCAAGGTTATCCTCATCGTCAGTGACCGTCTTGCAATATTATATCGTTTTCACAATTTAACTGCCAAGTCATGCAAAATTTACAATATTTCATGCGATATTATTGGAAATTTTATCAAAAAATCAACGAAGTTATTTGGATTTTTTCAGAATTTGTCTCACACTGCAATGCCATTGACATTTTTCTGATGTCTTGAAAATAATGGCTTTGGTTGCAAACAGATGCTTGGGAAATAGGTTGCCTACTAATGTTAAGTTATCGTAAATCGATCAGTGACAATCAATGATTTGTATGATTGATTGGAATAATTTTAACCCACGAGAAAATCCATCACGACGTTAACATTTCGTGAATTGAACACGATTTTTCTCAGTAAATCTATGTAATTTTGGTGAATTATCTTAGTGGACCATTTGAGCGAACATTTTGAAAGCCATCTAACAAGTAAGTAATTGCACGCACGTTTGATTCGCAATTTGAACGAGTGTCCTCCGAGTGACCTTGGTGTCAAGTAGCACTTAACTAGGTTAGTTGCTCGAATCCACCATTAAAATGCGTAATTAAGGGAAAAGGATGAGCGAGATGTACGTACTTAAAAGCTTAAATTAGCCTTTTATTCAAAGTATTTTTGGAGCCTCTCAAACCTGCCTCTGAATTTATTACCAGCGTTACGAATATTAAATCTTAATCCACTCCATTGTTAATGGGAAAAAATGATCAAAAGCGATTTATTTTTAAGTGGATTAGTAAGCAGGGATTAAAAATCTGAATTTTTAATGCTGATTATTTCTTTAGAGTAACTGAATTTCTCCTTACAATATGCCAAGTTTAGCAGCAGCCAGTTCTGTATGTGTTTGGCTAAAAATTGGGATTTGGAAGTAATTTGGCCATTAAAATCACGCGTGAAATATTTCTTTTCATGAATCGTGATGAATATTGCATTTTATGAAAAACTTTGGCAAAATTAATTTACCTGAATTTAAGAAGAAAAATGTTTCAAATCGTCAAGAAAACTGGAAAAGCCAAGGAAGTTGAAAACTTTATTTCATTGGAAATCTCTGTTACGCGTATTTTAATTTGAAATTTTGCGAAGTCAACATTGATAAGTCATTCGCGTATCTAAAATTTGCGATTAAACACATTTCCTGAATTCTGAAAATTTAGGCACCATTGCCTGGACGTCAATGTACACAAACTAATAATCAACATGTATTTGACGTTTCTTCAAAAAACTTTGTCAAAGCCACTTTTAAACTCTGCTTACAAGTTACGTGCCTATAAGTTCATCACTGAATATCAGTTCACATTACAGTTATAGAAATTCCGTACGAAATAAAATAAATACGAAAACTAAATCACATTTCGTAAGTACATGCCTTTTTTCGTATTTCGTTAAAACAGTTAGGGAAATTTCGTACGAAAATACCCCAAGTCACTAATAAAGATGCGTGACCATACATAGTTCTGCTATATCCCCATTAGTCTCTATTACCAAAGAGTAACCATCAATAGGGATTTATTTTACGAAAGTCCCCATTGCCGTGATCACAATGTTTTCTACGCATGCGCACCTTTTCTTTTCCATTATTTCGTGTGAGTACACATTTCGTACGAAATCGTGGCATAAATTTCTTGCGACGTGTGTGGTTTTCGTAACATTTCGCCGAATACACATTTTTGGCCCAGGAAATGACGTTAAAAGGTAACTTTTCGTACGAAATTTCTCTGTCTATTCCAATCATCTTTTCATTAAGAGCAAAGTAAAATTGTCAATTAACGAGCAAAATTAAAGTGGACAGAATGACCAAGATCGATACGTCCATGAAAGCCATTGCACAAAGAGCTCAGAATCGATGCTTGAGCCAGTCCATCAGCAGTCATCAAGAGTCTTTGGATTTTGCGGTTTTGGAAGTCGATGCATTTTAGTGCCGGCTGTTGCGTTTGATTCATGAAACCAAACTTCGTTGCACCAACATCTCTCTTTAATGTTTCGTGTTGTGTGTGTGTGTTTTTTTTCCTCTCTTGTTTTGTCTCAGCTTCTTCTCTTTCTGCTAATTGATGGATGCTACTAATGGCACTCCGCATATCCGCTTTCAAATGCAAATGAGAGCGAGAAGCAAAAGATGGGTTTTACCATCATAAATTAAGAGCTGATAAGGCTTTTCCAAACTGAGTTTGCGGCGTAATTGGTCAAGCTGTTTTAATCGAGTTGCATCGACGATGTTAAAACTCCATTTGCAGCGGGAAAAGTAACGGCCGTGGCATTTGTTATGACCAAACAGACCCTCGCCATTTCTCCAGGCCATTGCCAAACAATGTCCAGATAAAGCGAATGACCACGCGATGCGATGCATATGCAGCCTGCACAGCCGTCCATAGACAAAAATGAATGGGGCTGCCCCGACTAATTACGCGCATTAATTAAGCTCGAGTCCATGACAAGAACACGAGCTGGAAGCCTTTGTCTAAGTGATTCTGAAGTCACGAGGTTTACCGAACCTATGATAAAGTCACTGACCATCTTATTAAAGACATTAATATAGTCGAAATACTTGATAATTAATGAACAGTTAGAGAAATTTCGTACGAAATAAAATAAATACGAAAACGATAACACATTTCGCAATTACACACCCTTTTTTCGTATTTCGTAAAAACAGTTAGGGAAATTTCGTACGAAAATACCCCAAATCACTAATAAAGATGTGTGACCATACATAAGGTTAGTCACTATTGGCAAATAATAACCATCAATAGGGATTTATTTCGGGAAAGTCCCCATTGCCATGATCATAATGTTTCCACGCATGGACACTTTCTTTTTGACTATTTCGTGTGAGTACACAATTCGCACGAAATCATGGCATAGATTTCGTACGAAATTTGCAGTTTTCGAACCATTTCGCCGAAAACACATTTTTGACCCAGGAAATGACGTTAAAACGAAACATTTCGTACGATATTTCTCTGTCTACTGTACCATTTTCTTGTTTTCCCGGAAATTCCTCTTTAATCCAGCAAAGCGATGGGCTGCCTGGCTGCATGCAACGAATGGCGCCAGACCATCACGTGATTCGTAACCGCATTTTATCATATTTCGCAATGGCCGACCAAAGGCATCCAATCGTGAGCGAGTATTGATTTTCGATAAAACCTCGCCTTAATGGGCGACGACGCAGCCGAAAGTTAAAAAATACAGAAACGGGAAAGACATACATGGATGGATGCAAAAATCGCTAAAATATCAGCTATTTTTCTCGCCATATTCTTCACCATCTTTACGCAACTGACTTTACTTAAAGAACATATGATATCCTTCAACAAATGGCTAAAAGTGCCATGGAAGTTTGATGGTCTTTTGAAATGGTAGCATAACCAAGCAGACTCCCGAGCTCATATCTGCACTGAAAAATCGTGTTTTTAGCAAATTTTAGTCGATTTCAGCATTGTTCATTTTCATGTCTATTCCATGTTTTAGAAGTTTGACACGTCCTATGCTGTATGCCTGCATGCTGTATGCCCAAATATGGCGTCAAAATAACTTGCGTGTTTGGAGAATAAGTCTTACATAATGTGCATTAGAGCATTTGTTAAAACGAAATGCTTTCGGGACACCACGAATGTATTTTTTAACATAACGCATTGTGTGCACGATTTCGAATGTAATTATTAAAAGTTTAAAATTGTTAATTTCTCATTAGAGGAGCGACTTTACTCCTTAAACTTGATAATGACATGAAATGTCAAGTGAATAGGAGAAGTGTACCAAATTTCAGCCCTTTAGGACACGTAAAACGAACGCAAGAAAATTCGTTGAAAAAATTATTTCGAGCAATAACAAGCAGTTCCCAACCCACCAACCGTTCCAGAAATCGGTAGCAGATTCTCAGCAATCCCTGGTGGAAAGATTAGTATATGATCACTATTGATGTCACTATTCTATAGTGATATCAATATTATTACCTGTACGTGCAAGTAGTGTCATTTGTATTACAAGCAATTGATTACAAGTCGATTTACTGAATATTTGAATTACATAATCAGTGCCATCATGACATCAGCTGGTAAATGTATATGAATTGACCTGCTCTATGCATCTTCTATCATACACTCCTGCAATTGCATTATTACAAAAATTAAAAATGACAAGGTGAAGTGCATAAACATTTCTTTTATTATATACTGGTATCACTAAAGTATCACTAGTTTCCAGTACTGTCAGTAATAGCACAGTGATATCAGCTGTTGCAACTAAAAAGGTGGATAGTGATTTTAAATGTTTGCAGCAAATTTAATTGCATTTTTTTGTAAATTACAAATCTCACTATAGAGAGTTGCAATTCAACTATACATGACATGAATGTATCAACCTATGTGCCTTTGATATTTTTAAAGTTTTATTAATTCAATTTATTATATGACAGGGATACGTATAAGTGTTGCTTCTTATACAACTTTCTATCTCCTTTTCCTATTTATGGGAATACATTTTATTATTATTATTATTATTATGTGCAATAATTGCGCGAACTACTGCAAATGTACAGTACTGGTCACACTAATTCTCGCCAGTATACCTCGTACTGATATCAGTAAGATTTATACTAATATCACCATATATCAGTAAATATGTACTGATATCACTATGAATTTTATACTAATCCATACTAATCTTTCCACCCGGGATCGCTGCGCGTGCACAGGTGAGGCGCCATCTGGATCTATTTAGAAACGCTGTTGCAAACGAAACATGCATGGTTTAGAACGGGTGTTGCATTCGCGAAATTTATGGCCATCGGTAGCCGTTCTGATGATAGGTTTCCAATTTGCGCTTTTATTGGCGTGTATCCGGATCCGCGCCCCGGCTTAACAAACTGGCGGGTGTTTCCGGTGCGCGGGCCCAACCCCCTTAATTACGCCCTAATCCTTTTCCGAGTTTAACCCTGCTTAACGAGCGCCACACCGACGGCGTCAGGGGTCAAGTTGGCTTTTTTACGAGCCACGCATACAATACCGTAAAATAGAGTGCGTGTCATGGGGTCAAAGCGGGTCGCTCATTATGAACTAGCGAAAGGCAATCGCCAGGGCTGCCAAATAAACGCGTACTTCCGGCAGGGGACGTCCGCAAACGATGTCTGCAAAGTTGTGGTTATGTCTGAGAACTGACCAGTTGCCAAATTTTAGACTTTCACCGGTTGCGTTTTTTAATTGTCTAGTCACGCCCACCGCTGCAACATTACAAAAGCGATGGGCGTGACTAATTTTGAATTGGCCAATTAAAAAATACAACCTGAAAAAACACAACATTGTGAAAGTCCAAAATTTGGCACCAGGACGCCCTTGTGTGTTGCTGTAACTTTGCATCTTAGGGACCGTTCATGAAAGTAGTCCCAAGGTTGAGGGAGCAGTATGGCAAGGTGTCTACCAAGCATTAGTCATGGAAAAGTCATATGATTTACATCAGGGGCAAGGAAAAGTCAAGAAATTAGCATCAGGGTCATGTCATTTCTGCCTTTGATTTATTCATAAAATAAAAATTTGCGTTAAAATTCATCATTTGTCATCCAGTTTCGCAAAAAATTTCGCCTACCAAGTTTTTTCCATTATTAAATAATCGTGTCATCACATGTGGTAAAGAATGTTTCTGCAAGTCGCTATTTAGTCATGACAAAAGTTGAATTTGCAATACCAAATTCAGTAAAAACCCTGGTCATTTTGATAACAATTTCACTTTACAACTTCAGTGATGTTATGAATTAAAAGCAGTCTATTCTCCTATACTGTGTGGTCTAAAATGGCCGAAAGAGTGAGAACACGAACATACGCCCCTATTAGTGCATGTACATGTCATCCCCTGTAGACAAACCATAACAGGGTGTCTACTGGACTGGAATATACTGGACTTTTTTTTTGTACTGAAAATTTTTCAATTTCAAATTTATTTTTCTGAAAAATGCTCTAAAAATTCTACCCCATGACACCCTTAATCAATTAACTTCTAAATGATCCCATGCAGTGTATGTAATACATAGCCCATGGAAATAGTTCGTTGGCTCCTACAGGCTCCAATCATGTGGGTCTGGTTTTTAAAAATGTCATTATTTGATATTAAGTTTCTCTTAAAATTTGGCCTGCGGCGCTTTTAAATATAAATCAACAAGTTAATGGAAATCTGGGTAAAGCCAATCATATGGGTATAGTTGTAAAAATGTCATCATTTGTTATTAATTTATTCTAAAAATTTGTGGAAATATGTAAAACCAATTGTTTGGGACAATTTTTTTTTTAAAAAAGTCGCCTTCGGCGTTTATTGTTTATTAATAGTACGCCTGGTACTGAATTTTTCACGCACAGAATTGAGGCATAAAATCGAACGTTTGATTTCTTTTTACAAAAAAATCTGGAAATTGGGGCACAATTTCGGTGATGGACTTCGATCTCGAAAAAGCTCTGTATCGGCCCCTGGTGAGCATATAATTGACATAAAAAAATTGTTTATTGAACTAAAAAAAATTGTAATTTTACACTGGAAAATACTGGAAAAATGAAATTACAGTTCAGTAGACACCCTGCATAAGAGCGGGGTTGCCTGTACTGGAAGAGTATGGCCACGAGATACGGACGAAAATGCATTTTTAGATTGGGGGGATGGGTCAAAAATGGACTTTTGATGGACGTCGTTTATGCATAGCCCAAAAAAGATTCAGTCTTGTCTCGCACTCTGGAACCATGGAACCTTTTCAGATTCCCTGGTCAGGCAACGTTTATGGAGTGACCGTGCCGTTAATTTGCGCTTACGCAAACAGGGCAACTGTCGGGTGCAGCAGTTGAGGGGTCAAAAAAAGCAATTGGACCTTTTTTGTGCCCCCACAAAGGCGCAACTGCAGAAGCCGGCGATTAAAAAATGGGCGGATCGAGCTCTTCGTAATTACATATCGGAGGCAGAGATTTTTTTGTTCGAGCCACGTAAATCGCAAAACTGTCTTTTTTACTGGGGTGGAAAAAAGCCGAACGTTCGTTGTTACCACAGGTGGAGCCGACCGAGGGCGCCACCGGTCACCCGACTCCGGCTGCGGCCTCAGGCAGTCAGACGGGCGCGTGCTCGCCAAAACATTGGACCCCCGAAAACAAAAGTTCGCGAAATAATAGGAGCCAAAAAAGCGCCCAGGAAAATAACACGCGTTTTTCGGCCACTTTTTTCACCTAATTGAGGGTTTCGAGAGCCCAAGGCGAAGATGATGCGGACCCGTGAACTCTGACCCTCGACCCCCTCACCCCTCGTGGGTCTCGTCGCTGGGGACCACTTTTCACTAAATAATTATTTAAAGTTGTGTGGGTTTTATGCAATAAAAGCGTTTATCGAGGATTAGGTGGAAGCGAATGTTTCAGTTGTACACAATATTCTGCACAAACACACCGTTTTATACGGCTTTTCGCTATAACGGCCTTTTTGATTAATGGCAATAGACAGAAATTTCGTACGAAATCAACTAAATACGAAAACGAAATCACATTTCGTAAGTACATGCCCTTTTTCGTATTTGGTAAAATCAGTTAGGGAAATTTCGTACGAAAATACCCCCAAATCACTTATAAAGATGTGACCATGCTGTATGCAGTATAGTTCTGCTACATGTATATCCCTATATAGTACTATTAGTATTAGTTTTACAAAAGTCCCCATTACCATGGTCACAATGTGTGACCATACATATAGTTCTGCTATATCATTATTAGTCACTATTGGCAAA
The DNA here is from genome assembly GCA_034687865.1 of Kryphioiulus occultus. Classification (NCBI taxonomy): domain Eukaryota; kingdom Metazoa; phylum Arthropoda; class Diplopoda; order Julida; family Julidae; genus Kryphioiulus; species Kryphioiulus occultus. The sequence continues at coordinate 13,551 of JAQGAF010004337.1, forward strand.
GAATAATCATCAATAGGGATTTATTTTGCGAAAGTCCCCATTGCTGTGATCACAATGTTTTCCACGCATGCGCACCTTTTCTTTTTGAATATTTCGTGTGAGTGAGCTAGGCTACGAAATCTATGTCATGATTTCGCACGAAATGTGTAGTTTTCGTACCATTTCGCCGAAAACACAGTTATGTCCCAGGAAATGACGTAAAAATTTTAAAAATGTAACTATTCGTACGAAATTTCTCTAACTGACTAATATTTCGTTTTACAGCTAATTGATTAGTCGTCATCTTTCATAAAAATACAAATTTGAGAAAAAATCCATCGTTTTTCTAAATTTTTCTAAAATAAAAATATCATGAATAAAGTCGGGGAAATGACCGAAAAGCTGTTAGGGAAATCGACTTGAGAATTCGAGGGGGAGTCCTGAATTCTATTAAACTTGCCATTGATATTTCTGAGAAACTTTTTAAGGAAATGAACCAAATCACGTATTAATTTCAGGTGGTGCCGGAAAACTGCCATGGAAGAAACTTTTCAAACAAGCAAAATATGAAAGAGCAGTTGATTAGCTACTAAAACTACCCATGCTCTGAATTAAAATAAAAGTATTCACAAAGATATGTCATAAAATCAAAAACATTGTATGGACAAAAGTCTTGCAACACAGCAATATTGGGTCAAAAGTCCGGCAACTTGATGGTAAATATTTTGTAGCACCACCTTTTGGTTTAAAATCAGTGTTAGTCTGATGTGGACTAATGTTATAAGTTCCTCACATCCCTCTGGGATCTCATTATTTCACACACTATGGACACTTACCTCCAAATCCCACACACTTTGAATTTCAACTTTGTTCACTCCTCTTTTAATTTTTCCCAAACAGTTTTCATGGGATTGTGCTCTAGAGAGTTTATAGACCATCAACTATAGAGTTTACAGGCCATCAATACCCTTAGGGTCCAAAGAAAATTAGTTTAATTGGCTCTGTGGGGTGAAGCATCATCTTGCTGATGGGTTAGGTAATGATGTTATGTTAGGTGTTCGGCTAATATAGCATTATAAACATCAACATTTATAGTCTACTTCACAGCTAACGAACTGCTAAATCAA
>JAQGAF010004338.1:0-14656 GCA_034687865.1 Kryphioiulus occultus
GATCGAACCAAAATCGAACGAGCCGTTGCCATGGTTACCACGAGAAAAGAACGACACCTGGAAAGTGTAATTCAAATAGGAACGAAGTAAATCGTGAATAAAAAAATTATCACCATAAATTGTTGATATTTCTGCCAATCGTGCACTCAAGTAAGGTCTGCTGAATAACTAGTAAGTTAATTTTTTATTGATTTGCCTGTTTTTAAAAAACGTAGTATAAAATAAAATGTAACATGACGATAACATGAGGAATTTAACTCCTTCACCGGCTTAACAAATTTTTGTTTCCAAGCTTAGTTTACATAGAAATGTGTGCTTACAAAAGCCAAGATTCAATTTCACTCAATCTGTTTTCAGTTTCGCCAAAGTGCTTGTCATGTGCGTAATTTACAGTATCTTTTAAATTTTAATTATTATTATTTTTAATTTCTGAAATTTCCGAATACTTTGAGCTAATTTTACTGCTTGTATGTGTCTCAAAATGGCGGCCGTTTGTCTGCTTTGCACGCGGCCCTGCCGAGCGTCTGCAGGGTCACGTGCAATTCACAGTTTACAAAAATGGCGGTTTTCATGTTGTTGTTTTCGTGAAATGCTCCTGAAAAAGTCGCGTAAAATTGCTTTCATTCGCACTGACAAAGCCGTTCGTTCTCAGAAACTGGTTCGGTAGATTCTTACGAGTAAAATGAGACTAGTCGCGCTAGTTAGGGCAACTTTTTCGCCATTTTATGGGCATTTGAACTTTACCTTTTTGCCGTTTTTGAAGAACATGAAAGTCGGCATGCAGCTGATCCCGTACTGTGCCGCCACCTCCTATGAACAAGAAAGTGAGTTTTCAGCAGTTTTAATTTGTTTAATTAGTCGTTAATTGGAATAACGAGCAAGCTCTACCTCGCATTCATCCACGTCCACCTTGAGGAAAACGACGTCGGTGTTCGAAATGGACATTTCCTGCGTGGGAAGGTAAGGTACTTTTATTAAATAGGCCTAACGTTATTCGGTCAAATGTTAGTACCGATTTGGTACGAAGTGAAACAAACTAAAGTCGTTTTGTAATATGTGAAATCTAAAAGCTTATCGAAGGTTGAAAAAAAAATGAAGGTTCATTAGTTTGGTGCTCAAGTATGGCGGATGTGAGGAATATACATGTAAATGTACATTATTGTCTTGACCCAGCCAGTCTTGTGAAGGTGGTGTACATGTTGGTTAAAGATATTGTGTGGTAAAGTTCATAAAGTCGCTGGAACTGTGGACGAGTTCAGCCACGTTCACAGACTGTACGTAGAGCTCAGTGACTAAAGGCTCAGGGAAACTTTAAGAACTTTATTTGGACTTCAAGGACGTTAGTGGGACTTCAAGGACTTCAGTGGAACTACAAAAACTTTCGTGGCGCTTCAAGGACTTCAGGGGAACTTTAAGGACTTCAGTTGGACATCAAGGATGTTAGTGGGACTTCCAGAACTTACATGTATAAGGGACACCCAGGACTTTAGACTTTAGTGGGACTTTAGTCGCTGGAACTGTGGACGAGTTCAGCCAAGTTCACAGTCTGTACGTAGAGCTCAGTGACTAAAGACTCTGGGAAACTTTAATAACTTTATTTGGACTTCAAGGACGTTAGTGGGACTTCCAGGACTTTAGTGGGAATTCCAGGTCTTTAGTGGGAATTCCAGGTCTTTAGTGGGAATTCCAAGGGTTTCAGTGAAGCTTATGTTGGACTTCAACGGGACTTTATGGACTTCAGTGGAACTTCAAGAACTTCAGTGGAACTACAAAAACTTTCGTGGCGCTTCAAGAACTTTAGTTGGACATCAAGGACGTTAGTGGGACTTCCAGAACTTATTAGAGACACCCAGGACTTTAGACTTTAGTGGGAATTCAAGGATTTCAGTGGGGCATCACTTGGACTTCAGTGGGCTTTATAGACTTCTGTGATACTTCAAGGGCTTCAGGGGAACCTCAAGGGCTTCAGTTGAACTTCAAGGTCGTCGGTATTACTTCAAGGACTTCGGTGGGACTTCCAGCCAGGTCCTAGTTCCAGGACTTCAGCGAAAATTTCAGTCAGGCTTCAAGGATGTCAAGAATGTCAATGAGACTTCCAGGAGTGGCCAGGACTTCATGGGAAATCCAGGACTTTAATGGGAATTCAAGTATTTCCGCGCAACTTCCAAGGACTTCAGTGTGACTTCCGTTATGTCGCAGGGACTTTCGGGGACAGACAGGACTTCAGAGAGACTGAGGGCTACAGTGGGACTTCAAGGGGACTGTACTTTTAGGACTTCCCGGACGGTACCGGTATACAACTTGTAAGACCTGATACTTCCCCCGTTTTCCTGATTTTTGTATGGATTGTAAGTGCTAGAACTTGGCTAGAACTGTTTTATACGAACTAGTGAGCACGCTCTGCTCTCAAATAGACACCTACATGTAAGTCCAAACATGTTTTGTTGGACCCTGCAGTGACCATAACGAAAATTGCATGACCCCTTTTGGCCACTCAGTTCATCCTCGTTGAAACTCTTTGAATGTGGGAGGTCGAAGGTCAACTCACCTCGACTTTGGGAGAAATTGTTTTGCACGGCCCACACCAGGTGGCGTAGAAGTCGACCACTACTAACTTGTCCCCAGCTTCTTGCAGCTTGGCATCGAAATCGCTCTGGAATAAACAATAATCAACCGTTAAAACCTTATTGGTCGTTAACAATAATTTACATTTGGCAATATGACAGAATTCACGAGACTGCCCTGTTGCAACAGTACTGATGAATTCTAATTCCAGTGCTAAATTCAAAATAGGTGAATAACACGCAAGCAGGTGTTCTTGAGGTCATTGGTTCCCACACTCATGCCTTTCACCTGGTCATTTTAATTAGCACCTGGGGAATTACCTTGATTAAGGAATCGACTAAACTTGTAATTAGATGATTGCAAATCACAGGGACTGTGCACGATGCACTAAATTATATGTTTAAGCCAATCACAGCTGCAGTGGTTCATGGGAACTGTTGGTATTTACTTTCAAATTAGATGAGAAAATCCTCGCTTACAAGCCTACCTAACTCAAGTACTTTCGAAACTGTGTTCTTTCGAAACATACGAAGTTCAGCTGAAATTCATCATTTGTGACAAACTTTTCTTTAAATTGTCGCAGATGACGTCCTTGCTATTGATGGATGATGGATTCCTACTCTTCTATGATATACATGTATTTTAAAAGTTCATTTAATCTGACCTTTTAAACATTAAGGTTTTAGTTAATGTCAACTTGTGTTAAGCGAAAAATCCTCAAATTCCCATAGCTGTCTCATGAAAAGCATTAGAAAAGCTGTATTTGTGTTCTACTTTATCTAAAAATTTCGCCTACGGCGTTTTCATTATCATTAATATTTCTTTGAAAAATTCACCAAAAATGCATTATTTTTTGTTTAAATAAATTTCACTGACGGCGTTTCGGTCATTATGAAGAATTTTTTAATGTTTCAAAGAAGTCCTCAAAAATGCAGTGTTTGAGATCTAGTGGTTTCAACATCTAGTGTTCGCATCGTTATTAATATTAATACACTAAAAATCCAGTGTGTCATGCAATTTTTAAAAATTTTCGCCTATGACAGTCTCTTATTTATTAATATTATTATTTCTTCTTAGAAAATTGTGGGCCAATTCTATCATTTCGTGATCGGAACTATAATTTATAAAATTGCCGCCGTGTGGAATATTTGCTTGGATTAAATCTGTAAAAATTGTTTTTTGGAAATTATCCGGAAATTTTCCAAAAAGTGCCTGGGAAACCTGGAAAAGCCAGGGAAATTCAATTGAAAAGTTTGGCTCGTCATCCTGACAGAAAAATGCAAAAATATAGTTTATTGTGGTGTTGCAGATAAAGTTAATTTAATTATAAGTGACATTTTTTTTGGTAAGTCGGGGAAATTAATCAGATTTGGTCAGGGAATGTCAGTGATATTGCGTTGCAAATTTTGCTATGAACCATGACGTATGAAAATAACGATTATAGAACAGCAGTGAACTTCGTACAACAACCACGTGACCGGGCTTCCGATTTGCACCCGTGCCTAACCACCTCATTAGCAACCGGGGTGGGTCCGGAAATGACCGTTGTCATGGCAACGGAACATTCATGCCCAAGAAAAAAATATGGGAATTCCAAAGGCTTCGTCGTATTTTCTTTGGAAAAAAAATAGGACAAGGCGATTTGGGGGCGGGGAAGCGACCTCACGCAGTTTCTATCGACTTGGCAACAGGCTGGATCGTTACCGATATTGTTCACTTGGTAACGACCATGTGGATCGAGTGACCATAAATCGTCTTTGGGTCACTGTATGACGTCATCACAACAGGAAGATGACTGACGTCACCGTGACGATGGGTGGGCTGGACCCAAACGAGGGTTTGACCTGAATTCGACCTTTTGCTTAGAAAAATATTGAAATATCGGCAATACATGTAGCTGGATCTGCATTCCCGAAAGCACTTTGGAAGTCAAACATAAGGTTGTTTGTTCTACAAACGATCGCCATCGATCGCTCTACAAATATTTTGAAAGAAAATGGCCAAGGGAGTGGCTTGTGGCCAACTGTGCTCACCTTGCAAAAAATGAATGAAATAAATAAATATAAATTCGGAACATAGTTTTGCTCTGAAAATTAGTTTAACAGCTAATTGTTTTAACACATTGTGTGGAATGAGTCTTTGGCTAGGGCTTCTCTTGTTTTTTCAATTTGTAAATTTAGCCGTTTATTAAAAAAAATGATGTTGGCAAAATCCAAAATCGAACACACAAGAGCTGCGAAAGTTGGAGTCCAGTCTATTGGGCTGGAAATCCTGGAAAACCTGAATGGATACTGGATTTTATGTTAATTTTTTTCTGATACTCGAAACAGTGGAAATATGCTTTTTCTTGATATTGGAAGTTTTCAATTTTTTTCCATTTAATTTTTGAAAAACATTCGACAAATTACTCCCTAGGAAATTATTTCCTGTTGAGTTTTTCAAAAATGTTGCCTACAGTACGGCGTTCCCATAATTTTGAACATTATTATTTTTAAGATACTAGCTAAAATCACCATTTGTTATGGGGGCCAACACGAGCATTATTACTGTCAGTTTCAATAAATACGGACATTAATACTAAACGGGTAATGGGCGCAGTACTGGTGGATTGATTTGTTATTCTCATTACCGACCATTATCGTCGGGATTTTCGCATAATTTACTGTCGGTATTGGAACAATGACAGTAACACTGACCGTGTTGGATCGGCATGGCAATTTTTTGTAAAATTTGGATATTGAATTTTGGGAATTTTGAGAATTTGAAAATTTGGATATTGAATTTTGGGAATTTTGGAGAATTTGAAAATTTGGAAAAATGAATATATGTACTGGGAAATCCTGGAAAATGAAATTGCAGTTCAGCATACACCATGCACAGTTTGGCGTGTTCGATTTCTGGCGAATTGCAATACGAGTTTTTAGTTTTCCAAACTTAACTCATTTTTTGCAAATAAATGGCTGAGGTTAGAAATTAAAGAAACAAGTCAGGCACTGGCGAAGGATCCGCCCCATGCACGGAGCTACAGATTTTAGCAGTTGTAATGTTTTTGAAAGCAAAAATATGCTCCGAAATTTTGAATTTCTAAGCTGCATCAACAGGTCGTTCTCAACTATTTCAGGGGCATTGCGCTTGCCTACAATACTTGCATGCAAGCAGTGATTGCCAACCATCGTGGGTAGCGTGCAGTGGTCAAGTGGCGACAAATTGAGCTAACGGTAACGGACCATTAAGGGTAATGGAAAATCGTTGATTAGTCCAAGCTGACGTCATCGTGGGCGTCGCAGCGACCCCCAACAATGGGCAATTAGCGCAACAGAGGTCAACCCCAATGTCAATATAGACTCAGACCTTCCATGTGGCGGAAATGACGCTTACAACAGGTCAACACTCACCTTGTCCTTGACTTGGTAAACCATGGCTAGGGGCACTTCCGGTCAGGAGAAATGACGTTTGGGCTGCAGCGTTTTCTCCGGAAATGGTGTCGGGTTTTCAGATGGCAACGATCTGGCACAGGGCGTGGATGCGGGGGGCGACGGTGGCGACCCCTGGCGGATGCTTCCACCGCCGCATGGGGGCGCGCAATTCGAATTCACCAAACGCGGAAATGGGAACGTCATTTCCTGACGCCATTTCCTCCCCCCAAGGATGGGAAATGATGGAATTTAAAACCCAAATTTTCTTTTTTTTTAAATTAAGATTTGAGCGAATTGGAACGAAATTTGTGCAAAAACAAGATGAAAATGATGGATTTCTAAGAACATAGATACAGATGGTGGACTTGAATCCAAATTTTTATTTTACAAAATGATGACGTTGTATGTGGTTGACGATTTGTGCCAAATCATGGTGGCTTTCAAAGAAATTGGGTGAAAAGTGCTGAATTTGAATCCAGGTTTTTATTTCATAAAATGATTACCGTGTATTTGGTTGTGGATTTGTTAAAGTAAGATCAAAATGATGGAGTTGAAGAAAACTGGATAGAAAATGGTGAGATTTGAACCCACATTTTAATTTGTTTAAATTATGATTTGGGCGAATTAGAGCGGAATTTCAGCAAAAATAGGATAAAAATGGTGGATTTATAAGAAAATAGATACAAATGATGGACTTTAATTACAAAGTTTTATTTTTTTAAACGATGACTTTGCATGTGGTTGACGACTTGTGCCAAAAAATGGCGGGTTTCAAAGAGACCGGAGGAAAAATGATGGATTTGAACCCAGGTTTTTATTTCTGGAAATTATGACCGTGTATTTGGTTTAGGTTATGGCCCTCAATAAGTTCAAAATGATAGGTTTTAAGGAAACTGGATGAAAATTGGTAGATTTGAACCCAAATTTTCATTTTTAAATGATGATTTGGGCGGATTTGTGCCAAAGTAAGATCATAAATGCTGGATTTGAACCAACATCTTTATTTTTTGAAAATTATGACTATGCTTTGGGACGAATTAGCAAAATGTGTGCCAAACCAGATCAAAAATGATGGAATTTTAAAGAAATGGATTAACATTTTTGGATTTGAATCCAAATTTTAAAAATTATGATTTTGCATGTTTGATGATTTGTGCCAAAAAATGGTTTTGCAACCAAATTTATAATTTTTAGTTTATACTCCATGAATTTGGCCAACTGATGGCATTGGTGATGGCGTTGGTAATTGACGATTAATTAAGGATGATGGATTGCACCCACCTACCACATGGTACTGATTACTGATTGTAAGGTATGGGAAAGGACATAATTACTAGACATCAAGTACTTTTTGCCTAGATAGCAATGAGATAGTGCTAATGTGTCCTTGGCATCAGAACCAATTTATTGATATCCACTTTACCAACAAATGATGATCAAACAAGATAAGTCTTCGCTTATCTGCTACATCACATTTCGTAAATCATGTGATATCACTGAAAGTCGAACTCCTCTAGCACGTGCTGTTGATGTGCATATTAAGGTTAATAATTATACAAAATATACTTAACAGTTCACTGAAGATGGTTACTTGAGTAAAACGACATTGATAGGCTACATGTCTAACTTAGAAGTTGCAGAATCTTTCTTGCGGCCATGGGTTCTATTCCCGTCACTTGGTTTTGCATTGTTTTGTTAGAATCCTTCCCGCAAAACTGCAAAGAAATTTCTTACGTTTTCAGATATTTTCTGCAAATCATTTTGAAGCTTGCTAATATTCGATTCAGGTTTCGGTATGCCGCAATGTACGTGTTTCAAAAAACTACCAGAATAAAGGATTTAAGGAAATAATCAGGGCACACATTATCTGAAACACGACATTGGCAATAATTCACTTTGGTAGACGTTTCTTAAGAAATTTAAGAAAGGTTTAATTTATAATTATGGTGACGCCTGAAGACAAGCTTTTTAGAAAGCGGAATCAAATGGAGTTTAACCCAACATTCAATATAAAAACTGCTTGTGGCATACTATGGAATATGCCCTGCTCCAAATGTGCAGAAAATGTAATCTCAATCCTGCTTGTGTAGTAGAAAATAATGGCACCTGCCCTAGCTGTCGCTAGTTATTTTTTTTCTTCGTGCTGTTTTGTTTATCCTAACCTAACCTAAAATTTGTCAAGTCTTTATTTTGCCTGCCCTAATCACAGCCTGCAAGCTGTTAGGAGAAGCCCACCTTCTCATAAAGTCTATAATGGAGCAGGGGTATTTTCCATAATGTAGCCATTGTTTGATTATACCGATAATTAAGGGAGCTCAGTAGCTTTTTGAAAAAAAAATCTTGAAAGACTAATGCATAATCATGGATTGTAAGATGTAACACTTTGGCAATGTTTACTTTTGAGGAGTCCCTGCCCTCTCCCAAGATATCACATGGTCCTTCGATTTTTAGGAAATTTCTCAGTATTTGTAAATGTACCATTTTCACTGAACGATACTATTACAACATGTAACATTCCAAGCATCTGACGTGCTGAAGTCCGCAAAAAACAAATTTAAGGGATATTCATCAAAATCCGTATCTTGTTAATTTACTATTTTCTTTTTCCAAAATATTCCCCAAATCAATAAGATCACACGTGCATTTCCCTTAAAATAATCTGTAACAGTCCAATAACATTCACTCAAATGTTAACCATCAACCAAGGATAAACTCATTAGAATTGTCTGGTCCAAAAAGGTTAAGAACCCCTTATTTGAGGCGAATGTGGCACTCATTGTTAACCTCTTAAAAAAAATTTATTGAGAAAATTGGGAACAATTCCAAATTCATTAACACGTTCTTTGAGCTAATCAACAATCGTAAATTATTTAATTTCAGTTAAGCACAAAATAAGTTTCTGGGCAGCACCCGAGTTTCTGGAATGTTGCCACGGGTGACGAATAATTGCATGGTTGGTCCAAATTGGAAAGGTTTTGGTTATTGGGTTACTTCAGACTCGCAATCTTCGAACGTAACGTTGCCTCATTCGCACCTGCGAAATCCTCCAGCTAATAATTAGAAAATTAAAATTTCATAATTAGTAACAGGGTCCGGGATTGACGAGGATCACTTATCAGGTCACGTGACGTTTTACCTTGTTTCCGTTCTTGATGAACACGAACGTGGGCATCGCGCTCACGTTGTAATCGGCGGCAATGTCCTGTGGAAAACCGAAGATGGAAATTTGAAACAATTCAAGAAAACTTGCACCAATAAAAGCGAGTGAAATTCCTAAGTGAAAAATTTCACTGGAAATTTGATCGGAGTTTAGTCCAGGGTTCATACAGTCAAGAAAAATTTAATTTCAATTTTCTGACTGGGAATTTTTAATTTTCAATTAATTTTTGTGCAAAAACGCCCTATAAATTACACCTGCAATTCCTTATTTCCAGTACTTTTTCAAAATTTCGCCTTTGGTGTTCCCTTTGAAAGAAACGAGCTAAAATCCATCGTAGAAATATGTTTAAATTGAGGGACAATTATTTGGGTTGGTCAAGAAAACAGTTTGTCAAGTGTTCCTATATTTTGCTGCAAATTGCAGTGGCAAAGGAAAATATAGCATGTACTGTCTAAAATGTATCATTTAAGATCCGATTTTTCTAAAAATTTCGCCTGCTTATACTAAATCTGTTATTTCTGGTCTAGTTTTTTTTAAACAAAAATGGGCCTAGAGAATTCTCTTAAGTATTAATATTTCTAAGGATGTCTTCAAAATTGCATTAGGACTACATTTTTTTTTACAAATTTCGCCTACGACATTCGCTTAAATGTTAATTCGCAGGCATTGCTCTCATGTTAATATTAACACCCATTTACTTTTTTTTGAATTTTTTGTGGTCTAGTTTTTATAAAAATTTTGCCTACAGCGTTCTAAATTCTAAAATATACGTGGAGTCGCGGCGAATGAATATGCGGATTTTTTTTAAAGAAATATTAGATGAAAATTGTGAAACAAGTCAGATATACATGTATGCATGTCAAAAAAATTAAAAATATTAGATACATGAACTTGAATATGCAAAGTGTGGAACATAGTTAATTTTACCTACATGTCATATTTTTTATTTGATAAGGCAGGGAAGTTGATCAGATTTGGTCAGGGAAAGTCAGGGAAATCAAGTTGTAAATTTTGGAATAAACCCTGTAGTCGAGCTGATGACCCACCTCATTCTCGTCCACGTCCACCTTAAGGAATACCACATCCGGGTTGGTTTGGGACATTTCCTGTTGAGAAAATAAGACAAGTGATTAATGACAAGCAAATGGTGTTGGTATCAGCATGGCAGGCCCTCGAGAAGTTTGGCTGATGCATTTAGCAAACAAATATATTGCCGGTCTTTACCAGAAACTTGTATGAAGACAACAACGGGTTTGACATCACTTGTGCTACATGTCACATGAAGCAAATGACACCATTGGTGCGGGACCACTCCTGTTTACATTCGAGGACATGAATGCCTTTGTCTTTCATTAAAGGTTAAATCGAGTAACCTTGCATCAATGAGAGGCATTTCCCTTCCAGTTCTGAATCTTGAGATGACAACGGTGTCTACTGGATTTGGTATTGCAAATTCCATGACTTTTCATGACCTCAAACATTTTGCCATGCCTATTAGAATACGAGGCCGTTAGTGTTTTATGCCATGACTAAATAGCGATTTTCAGAAACATTATCTACCACTGTGGCGACATATTATTGGACAAAAACGAAATTTTTTTGCGGTAGTAGTCAAGAAAATAAATAATCAGGGAAATTTTTATCAGCCTTAAATTGCGCTAACTTCTAATGATGAATTGAATTTGTAATGCTGCTTTAAAGAGGGTGGATCTAGTCAGTTATGCAATATAACGAGATTGCTGATTTCAGAAAGAACATTTACTGTAAGATTAAATTTTTTTTGATGCGATAAGTTAAATTATCAGCAGGTCTAATTGGTGAAACTTTTTCAATAGACATCTTTCAGGCATGCTGTAGCCAGTTGGTATACCATTTTTCACATCCAAGAATCTGATATTTTTCATATGAAAATTTTATTTTTGTTTTCACATTTTTAACGAATATTTTTGAAAAAATACTACAGGACGCGACTCGCGTACAACATTGAGAACGCCACAGGCGAATTTTTTTAATTCGACCAAAAATCGATTTGAAGTATATTTTCATGGAAATGATTTTTTAAGATAATGCATTCTTTTTAAGATTCTTAGGAGTATTTTAGGCGTCAAAAGAGCGCCGCAGGCAATTTAAAAAAAAAACTGATAAAAATAATCAAATTTTAGTACGTTTTTTGTGAAATTAAGGACTTGAATAGAGGGGAATTCCTCAGTTTTAAACTGGATTTCTCATGAAATTCATTTCACACAAGGGTATAAATCTTCACATTTTTCAAACTGGCTACATGCTTGCAACTTTTTGATAAAGACAGGGAATTTTTTCCAAAAACCTGGAAAAGTCAGGGGATTTTTTTCTCCAAAAACCGGGAAAAGTCAGGGAAGTTGAAAATTTTACTGGAGTGAGCACCCTGTTACCATATTCTGACATCATTTTGCCATCATTATGGCACCATTTTGATGTAGTCGACATTACTCATATTCTGACATCATTTTGCCAACCCCATGTTCCATGACTCATTTATGGCGCCATTTTGATGTAGTCGACATTATTCATATTCTGACATCATTTTGCCAACCCCATGTCCCAAGACTCATTTATGGCGCCATTTTGATGTAGTCGACATTACTCACATTCTGGCATTATTTTACCAATCCCATGTTCCATTACTCATGTATGGCGCCATTTTGATGTAGTCGACATTACTCACCTCCAGCTTGGGGGCGATCATCTTGCACGGTCCACACCAGGTGGCGAAGAAGTCGACCACCACCAGCTTGCCTCCAGCCTCGGCCAGCTTGGCCTGGAAATCAGCCTGGAAAGAAAAAGCGAAACATCGTCAAGGGCGTCCAGAGGGCATCCAATATTTTTGCAGACAAGCATTTGGGCCCCTCCTCCCCAACTGGGACACCAACAAACAACGCTACGTTCTATATCCAGACAAAACCCAATCTGGTTCACCACCTGTGAAACACACCGAAGGTCGTCTATTATTCATGGCCCCAGTTTACCTGACTACAACTAGCAATTAATGTGATGTTTAACGAAAATTGATCGTTTTCACCCCATGCACGAACACTGTTGGCACGCAGCTCTAGACCCAAATGGTCAAGACTTAATCGTTCGGAATGCAGCAATGATTTTAGTGAGTCAAAGCTTTTTTGAAAACTGCTGGAGATCGACCTGGAAGATCCTTGAAGTCCCAATGAAGTCTGCGGACCAGCCTGACTTTAATGGTTCATAATTATCAAGTCGATTTCCCTGACAAATTTTCAGTCATTTCACTGCCATTTCCCATTTCACTAACGTGATATTTTCTTTAAAAATAAATAAAAGATAATGGATTTTATCCCAATTTTTTTCAAGAGATGATGACTGAGCAATTGGGTGTGCATACATGTATTATCTAAATTTGACTGACATTCCCTATAGTTTTCCATTTCACTGACTTTCCAGTAAGTGGGAACCCTGTTCTGTAAAGTCAGGAAGTCCAGGAAAGCCTTCTGCAGGGTTCCCACGCAAATTCTCAAGTCAATTTCCCTGACAAATTTTCAGTCATTTCACTGAAATTTACGTGATATTTTCTTAAAAAAAAATAAAAATAATGGATTATATCTCAAAATTTTATATAAAATGATGACTAATCAATTAGGTCATGCAAATTATCTAAATTTCACTGATATTACATGCCATTCCGTACAGTTTTTTATTTCCCTGTTCTGTAAAGTCAGGAAATCCTTCTGAGAAGTCAGAAAGTCCTTGAAAACTGCGGGAATGATCGATCTGGGACGGCCCCATTGAAATCCCTGCCGTGTTTACAGACTATGGACTCCAACCTGACTTAAGACTTCAATGACTTCAGTGGGACTTCAAAGAAATGTCAGGAAGTCCACAGTCAGGTGTACAAAATCGTTAAGAGTTGTTGACCCCTCGTCAACACTTCGGATTATGCCCTGCTCTAAATGTACCAAAATATAATCTACATGTAACTACTAAAGAATACAAGAACGACACCTGTCCTTTTTAGCTCTCGCAATTTATCCATTTTTGTATGTTATTTCTTTATTAAGCTGCCCCTCAGCCAGGCAATCACTGCCAGCCTACGATTCGTAAGGAGAACCCACCATCTCATAGTGTCTATGGCGGAGCAGGACGCATTCCGTAGCTCGACCAAAACTAAAACGCAAACAATTTGCACGAAATGTATAGTGTTTCGAAGCAATATTGCTACCGAGAACTGGTATTTGACAGTTATTTTTTCATTTCTTTGCTCAGGACGTAATAAATTTAGGTAATGTCCCATTCTTTCGAATTTCACTTCCCCGTTTTTTTTGCATTTCTATTCTGTACCTATTTCATGATGCAATAAGGAAATTCCTGGTTTTCAAATTGGCTGTTTTGCACGTGTTCAGGGGGCGTCCGGGTGCATTAACATTAACGAAAATTGAGTCATCACATTTTGCAATTTAATCAACTTTTTAAAAACAGAACAACCGAAAAACTGCACATCCATCGACCTTCCTGCGAAAGGTTTTTTTTCTTTTTCTTCTCACATTTGCTTGTTAGCATCGATCAGAGTCGTTATTGCTCATCCACACTGATGAAAGCATGTCGTCATCACGCCCCCTATTGAGGGAATTCCCCTCCTGCAACACGCAACGTGCCATACTCTCAATGCAGGCTCTGAAGTTAGACACGCCCGAATAAATGCGGTCGAATTTCGAGAATGCATTAATTTTTTTGACCAAAAATAAATAAAAAATGGCTTGTGTCATGACAATGGAGACTGAAGTCTAATGGAACGAATAAGCGAAACGTGACGTCATCGCGGTTCGATTGATGACATCAAGGACATCGAATTGCATTAATGTGCTTTAAAGCCAAAATAAGCCACATGTAGGCCAACAATAAATCACTTCAGTTTGGTTTGCAATTTTGAAAAACTTTGGAGAAGGCCAGAATTTCCTGTTGGGAAGAAACGTAGGGGATGAGCATAAACAACATGTACGTCTACCAGAAAGTTAAGAAAGGAAAGCCATTCGTGAGAGGTCGTTATAGAAGGGTTTCGCGGTGCTCGGCACTTAAAACTCGTGGCAACTTGAAGCCAGGTTGTAAATGTTACGTGTGCTGACGTCATTGAAGTCACATTGTGGTCATGAAAACCATTGAAGTCTGAGGTAAAGTCGTTGTGAGTCAACTTCGTTCACAACCTGCAGACTTTAAGGGTGATCCCTCTGAAGTCTTATGAAGTCATAATAGTCATTGAATCATCATTAATGTTGTTGAAATCGTTGAAGTCACTAGTCATTGAAGTCATAATAGTCATGGTAATCATTGAAGTCTGGGTAGTTCGTAAAGTGAAGTCCAGCTTCGTTCACCTATTGCAGACTTTAAGGATGTTCCCTTTGAAGTTCCCTTGCGAGTCCAGCATAGTTATTGAAGTCAATTCAAATTCAATTCAACTCAGTACCCTACAGTCAGCAAATAAATGCCAAGTGGTAGGGGGGTCGTACCCATTTTC
>JAQGAF010004339.1:0-14655 GCA_034687865.1 Kryphioiulus occultus
CTTCCAAAAGACAGCCTTAAGCTTCAAGAAATTCAATTTTACAATAATGGTGGTTGTATCCACCCTAATGCGGCGGTTATTGCCGATTAAATTGGGTTGATGGATTACACCCCCCTACCACACGGTATTCAGTTACTGATAGCAAGGTACTGAGTTGAATTGAATTGAATTGAACGAATCATCACAGTCAGATAGTTTTTAATTCATAATCCCATGCCATTCATTAAATGGTTTTGATCAGCCATGTAATGAAATACAGATTTAAAAATTGTAACAATACTAATGGAATGCAACAGTAGTGAGATCTACCTAAATAAGGTGTGAAAAATACGTGTATGTGCTCTATTTATCGATGCATTGTTGTTTTATTTAAATTTATTTACATTTGGGTACAATTCATGGTGTTTGTGATTTATTGCCAGTTTTTGATGCATGCCAACCCACTGTGCGTCGTTAAGTTTTGTTTATCAAGGGTAAATATCCCATTTTCGAATTACGCAATGCCCACAAACTTTCCACCAACCTTTGGATGTCATTCTGGGAGCTATGGAAATGCCCTGCTAAGCACATTTTGCCAAATGGATAATTGCAGAGATCCAACAAAGGTTTGAGATAAAAAAATTCTGCAAATATTCAGCCACATGTACATGTGTCCGAGATATACTAAAAAAGTTTTGTTTTGAATATTCAGAAATTTTGCAAAAAAATAATTACTAAGAGTTTAGATCATCCCATTTGGGGCCCACAGAACATGTGTTACTGTACCAATTAATGCCTGACAATACAGGAGTGTGTAGGCCTGGTCTAATTTTCGTAATAAATCCAGTATTATGGCACGAGGAACACCAGAATGATTACTTAACGCTAATTATACATGAACGGTTGTGAAATGAAATAGTTTTCAAAACACTGGAAGCTATGGTCCACTTGGGGCCTTGGTTTGACTAGCAAAATTAAAACAAAGGGTTTTGGAGATGTTTCTCAAAGATTTTACGACCTACCCTGCATGCGATATTCATAAGCTAAGCACTCGAGAAGCAATTGAGAATTTAATTCTGCTTCGTGTCACTCAGTAAATGATTGCCCAAGAAAACCCAAATTATTTATTAATTCGACCTTTGCAATTACTTCGAAAAAATTTCCCCTGTTACCAATTCGAATTAATTGATATTGCACGTATGCTGGGCGCCTCCCATAACTCTCAAAAAATAATTTGACACTTTCTACCACACATTCTAGCCAATCCCGATTAATCTTGCCCATCAATCAGTAAAGAGCTAACCAATAGCAAGAGTCGAACTCATCAACCCAGGGCTTAAGTGAGGTTAGCAATTCTTGAGGACCCTGTATAAAGTGGACGGCACTGATGGTTTTACCTTCACACTGTCGCTTGATCGCTACCAGAATTGGTTGGAAAACAAGATTCTCAGAAGAATTCAACTTACTTTAAAATTTACAGACTGACTGCTAGACGATTACGAGACAGATCGATATCATGGTTCAAACGGAAACAACCCAAGTTATCATAATTGGAGCCGGATTAAGTGGTACGCATGACCTTTTTACTCATTTGTTCAATATTTTGTAAACACACCACATTCACGTTTCATGAAGTCATATGTCCACAAGCCTCACAGGCTCTACAAACAGGAAGCAAGATTCAAACTTGCTTCCAGAACCTAAGCTAACATACTTGCATTCAATTATGCAAGGTGGCTTGAATAGCCATAGTGCTGACTGATAGCCATGCAGGACCAGACTCATCACTGCCTTCTGAAGCCTCGGTGATAACATTTTCATTTTTTCTTTAGGCTTATCAGCAGCTAAGTTGTTGACTGATAAAGGGATAGATGTTCGGGTTTTGGAGGCTCGAGAACGTGTTGGTGGCCGCACTCATACTATTAAGGTTAGTAATACTGTCCAAACAACAATAGCATTTTTGGAGTTTTGCAGAATTTAACACAAAAATAAAATGCATTATTCCCGCAGCAAGAGGAATATGGTTGGGTGGATCTTGGTGGCTCTTACGTAGGAGCGACTCAAAATTACATCCTGAGGCTGGCTCGAGAATTGGGCATGAAGACTTATTCTGTTTACGGTGACCAGAAATGTGTTCATCTCAGCAATGTAAGATCAATATGTTCCTTATTTTTTAATTCAACCCAGATCTTTTTCATCTTGAAATCTGAAACTAAGATGCAAGTTACCCTCACGCAGAATAAGAGAGATGTCTTTGAAACCCAATGGCCTAAATTCGGTTGGCGCAATGCTTTGGCGTCCCAAGAGGTCAGTCACGTAATGGACATGATGGACACGATGAGACTCGAGGTAAAAACGCTTTACGTTCTTTAATAAAGCAACATTAATGAATACTTAAGCAGACTCATCAGCATAATGAGTCAAAGTATTGGTTGGAATAATGAGATGCTTGAGACAATGAATCATTTTGTGTTGCAAAAATATTGAAATCGTTTTTTAAATAGATCCCTTTAGATAAGCCATGGGATGCACCAAAGGCCAATGAATGGGACAACATGACCCTTCAAGAATTTTATGACACCCACTGTCAAACCAGGTTGGTGCATTGACTGGGTTTACATTGTTTATACGCCTAGACACGATTATGCATTTAACAATTTTACTTTTAACAACAGCGAGGCTCATGAGTATCTGCAAGCAAACTGTCAGTCCAACGTATCAAGTGATCCATCCCAAATTTCGCTGCTGTGGTACTTGTTGTATCTTCGCAGCACAGGGGGCAGCAGGATGATCTGGAACATCATCAATGGTGCACAGGAGAAAAAATTTGAGGGTGGCACCATGCAAATGTCAGAGAAAATGGCCAATAAACTTGGAGGTTAGTAGTCAAAACCCTTCAACTTCACATTCAATAAGCAGTATCGGTATCTATGGGATAAATCGAGCCAAACTAATTATTTGCAGGAAAAGTTAGGTTAAATCAGCCAGTTTACAGCATTCAGCAGAAGGATGGCAAAGTGAGGGTGCAAACCTTAGGCGGTGCAATATACGAGGTAGGTTTAGGTTCATGAAATCATGCCGCAACTTGTGGGAGCTCTCGGCACTAATGCCTTTTAAGGAGTCGTTCAAGCACGAAATAAGCAATCTGGACATTGCCAGTTTTGCTGTCAAGCTTTGCTGAAACTGCTACAAATTAATTTCGCAAAAGAAGAGCTTCGAAATTAGGTCCTTGTTGATTATGCAATGTTTGAACGGCTCCTCTCACCAAAAATTAACGTTTTACTTAGTCATAAGCACCCCCAAAAACTGACTGGCAGGCTCGTGTCTGCTCAAAACGGTGCTGCTAACATTAAAATCGCGATCAATTTATGGCAATTTATGATTTCATTGGGCTGTGAATTTCTCGGATGTTTTAATCCACTTGCTGCCTTTGTTTTCCAAGCTCAGCTGTTATGCATTTATATGTAATCTTTCAAAGGAACAAGTGAAGTCGTAATTTTCTGCATTTTTTTTTCACCGAAGATCATTATCAATGTTTTTTTTTGTATTTATTTTCCTGTTTACATTTGAAATATGTTAATATGTTTCTTAAATTTGCCATTTATTCATAAGAAATATTGCAAAAACAATTCTTTTCAGGGTCAGGTAACCTACTTGACCCAAGTACCCAATTGATCCAATTTGGGCCAATTATAGTCATCATAAAGTGCAGGTACAGTAAAATCCTATCAAAATGAAAACTTCTATTTGCCAATTGAAACTGTATTTAAGTTTTCTTTTGCGCCCAGGTGCCAATTAAGTATCGCTAGTTTTGGAATCAAAGCCATTCTGATCAAACATTTTGCACATAATAGTAGTGTTTTTTGTGCAGATCCATTATTTTAATTCGTGTTGTGTTTCAAGATAATCTATTTCTAATATCAGTACAGTAAATAATACGTGATGGAAACTGCCAAATTTAAAATAAGTAATCAGTAGTACGGAAATTGCATGCATGTTTAATTTTACAACAAAAATTACAATTGCATTAAATTTATATCATTATTAATTCGCTTAATTCCAGATTTGCGATTCCTCTGTCTAATTTCAAATTTATTTTACCCTTTCAACGACCTATAGGGAAAATTCGTCATTCTAGCCATCCCACTCCCACTGATGCAAAAAATTCATTATGACCCACCTTTGCCCCCAATGAAAACTCAACTAATTCAAAGAGTGACGATGGGTAGCACCATCAAATGTGAAATTTACTACAAGAAGCCCTTCTGGAGAGAACTGGGTAAGAAAAACTTTTTAAGAACAACATTTGAGACACCCCTTCTATATGGTATGGTACTGAGATGAATTGAACTGAAATTGAATCTTACAGGATTCAGTGGTAGTGTCACTTGCGGGGATGGATTACAAGTGTTGTGCAACTGCGTTGATGACTGCAAACCGGACAGCAAATACGGACAACTGACTTGGTAGGATTTACCTTCAATTTCTTTTTTACATTACTCTCAGTTATAAACGCATCTTAAATTTACCACTTTCTTCCCAGTTTCGTTGTGTCTGACAAAGCTTTAGAAATGCAAGCGCTGAGTCCCGAGGAGCGCTGCAAGCACATTGCAAAATGTTTAGCCAAAGCTTTCAACACGGAAGACGCTTTGCAGGTGATAAAAAAGTTTTTTCTTTATTGGAAAAGCTAATGTTTGGAATGAGATCGAAATAGCTGATAGAAGCCTTTTATTGTCATTTACACATCAACCCTTGTCTTATTCAAGCCGGTACATTACATCGACAAAAACTGGACTTGTGAGCAATACACCGGTGGGTGTTATACATGCAGTTATCCACCTGGAGTTTTATCAAAATACGGAAGGTTAGTGATACGCGTAAACGAAGATAACGCCTCGATCTGAGCCTGACATCGTGATTAAAACTATTTCTTTTTTAATGAAGATGTTTGAGAGAACCCTTCGGAGCCATATTTTTTGCTGGAACCGAAACTGCAACTGAATGGGCCGGCTACATGAATGGTGCCGTGCAAGCTGGCGAGAGGGCTGCCCGTGAGGTAAGACAATGCAACAACATCTTGCAATGTTATTCTAAAATTTCAGCAAATTGTCACACTGGATAATTATGCATTTTGCATTTCAGACAATGCATGGCATGGGATTAATCTCCAAAAATGATATTTTTGTCAAGGAACCTGAACAAGTAAGTGAAAAAATGTAAATTAATACATTGTTAAGCCCTTGTCAGCAGCAATATTGAACGAAAATTACTTCTTCTAGGCTCTTAATTCTGTCAACCGTGTTTACACTCCCGGACCCACAATACCCTTTATGGGAGAACAACCCCGCCAACTTTTTTCTAAGCTCTGAGGTAAGTTTGATTCTCGATGAAACCCTGCAGCCAGATCAGAATGCATCGGGGTCCCAATGAAAACGTGCAATTTCATTTTTAATTCAGATCTCGCCTGGAAAGCATCTCAGTTTTGGGAGCAGATGCCCTATGAGGCTCGCCACGCCTCGGGGGTGCAGTGTGGAACTGTGGATTCATTTGTATCATCTATTAGAAGCTTCGATCCTTATAAAAAAGGAGGGCAGTCCACTTTCCACACAGGAGAATCTCTCCTAAACAGAACATCGTCGCGACTGCACAGTCGATTACCACGCATCGCTAACTATAATACTGATGTCAAATGGAATGTATCAGTATTATTGGATAGTGTTAAGCGTGCGATTTTTTAACGGGATGGGGGAAATGATTATCTGGACAAATCCTGCCACAACTTGTCCATACTTTGCTTTTTCATGAATACCAAACAGTAATGTCGATGCTCTTAAATTTATAACATTGCCCGCTACTAGCCATTAATAACCATTAATATGATTTGTAATAGCAGCATAACATTTGTACTTGTTGGCAGGGCTTGTCAATGATTTGTTTTTGGTTGCCTTCCATTTCACGATCTGTATTCAATGTATCGCAATGTATTTTGACCTTATTTGAAGTACCAATAAAGCGTGTATTAATTACCATCGGCACTGACTTCATCCATTCTTCCTCTAGGAAGAGTTGAAAAATTTGCCTGGTATGCAATTCAATTTGGCGATAATCATAAAATTAATTAGGAAATGGCACATACACGACCATTACCTTGGGGACATGTCAATTATAAAAGAAAATACTTTCATTTTAGGACGTTGGAAAGGGATAAATATTTAGTTGGTACTACATGTCTTCCATCAGGAGTCAATACGGTAACTTAGTTTACAGAGTCGCTAACAACAAAGCCAATTACTATTGTAAACTAAATGATCTTAATGCGAATTACGATGCTGAAAACACGCAAATTGGTATAGACTACAGCGACATGTAGACATATACTCACATTCATCTGCAGCTGTACAAGTCATTCCAAGGAATGTTCGCAACTATCCAGCTCCTTCTAAGTATAATTTCTGCCAGCATTGCAGAAGCTTGTAGCAAATGTGGACAGTAAAAGTTGGAGCACATGGACATCTTGAATATTCAATAACATTTTTGAAGCGCCTGGTGCTGCATCCAAGTAAATGCTGAAATAAATGCAAACAAGTGTCAGTTAAATCAATTCGAGTTAATTGTCTTCTATCAATTATGTCAGTAAAGCTATGGTTGTTGATCCATTTACTACTAGCTATTACTCTGACAAATACTATAGGCATGATGCAAAGAAGAAATGGTCATGAAACAGTCAAAATATCAAAAATGGTTGTTCACTATACATGTACATGTGTATTATATCACAAGTTAACGCGTATGTACATGTATACAAGAACATGATTCGTACCAAATGATGCATGGGCTCCCAACACAACAATTTTTAAAAACGTGATTCATGAATGACCTAACATTGTCCGCAGTTGCTACATATATGATATTACAGTAGGCGTTTATGGTAAACGTAAATGCCTGAAACATACCTATCCATTACGAGGTATAAAGTCATGTTCAAACACTTCAGGATGACATAGGAAATGGTAACGAAATGGCCAACAATCATCGTACGCGATTACCATAACAACAGACGTCAACAGCAAATAGTTACAAGCAGTGCCCTGAAGAACGAGGCTAAAATTTGAACTACAGGGTGCCACAAAGTCCACTGCGGTATTTGGAAATCAATTTGATTGGATAAAGAAGACGGTTGAGTAAAACTTTGTCTGCGTCTGTAATAATTTTCAACTCGATATACGCGGGATATTATTTAACTAACCATTCGCATTGCATTTTCCTCTCTATAATATATTGCGTAGTGACTTTGGGACACCATGTAGTATGGAAGACGAGGCTACATCAGGAACATCACGTTGACCAACTGACAACTAGTGTATGTATTTGGATCTAGGGATCGTGTCATGTTTACATAAACTGTACTGTATATTACAGTAATTGCAGTTTTGATCAACGATTTGTAGATCAGGCATCGATTCATTTTTTAAGAAGATTGAGGACAAGTCATACAAGTGAGTCCAGTCGACTGTCAATGATTGTATTCATGTCTACTGCAAGTGGTTGTCTGTCCATGGTTGTGATTTCATGTATGTTCATCTTTACAGTGTGCATTGCACGAAGCCTATTTTAACAAAATTTCAGCTATTGGAGTATAGTAACAGGTACCATTGCGTTATTTTCATATCATTTTTTCCCAGTTTCCCCCCTACATGGGTCCTGGGAAGAAAAATAGAAATTTTTATGCGGGCGTTTAGAATGTTTATCAGTTATTATTTGTTACAGTAACCTATTGCATATTGTTCCAATGTCCGAGCCCCACATCATGCATTGATTTATTTACTAATAGTATTTCCTTTTCCTCAGCCATGCCAACTAACATCGAGGTGAAGGCAATCGTACGAAACATTGGAAAGCTCAAAGAAGTGGCCCAGCGTTTGAGTGGAAAAGCACCCGAAGTTATCGTGCAAAAGGACACTTTCTACAACATCCCTGTGGGAAGATTAAAGCTAAGAAAGCTTGTGGTATGTATCAGATATTGAGCATATCCATCAACTATGGCGATCAAACATATTTCAAAATATGCTCTTTTGCTGTCTTTCCAGAATCAGCCTTCTCAGCTGATTTATTACCAGCGAGAGGACACCGAGGGCCCAAAGCAGTCAAATTATCACATAGCACCAGTGCACGAGCCTGAAGAATTAAATGTAGGTTCCTCACCGAAGGTATTTTATCTGGCAGGACGCATGCATTCGGGCAATAAATGTCTCAATATGTTACCAGAGGGAGCAATTATGGAATCAGAAGGAAGTAGATTCCCATTGGTTCTCCATGGAAAATGAGTGTGCTGTCATTTAGCCACTTTGTTGATTCAGTCAATTCCCACAAATGACGAATCTTATCAAATTATTTTGCCAGAAATATTCCCTTTAGCATGATACCTGTACAGACACAATATCTGTGATGATAGCAATCGTGTCTGTGTCTGTACCTGACTATCACAATTTTTAACTCAAAATTTCAGGAGGTACTGCGATTGGCATTGGGAATTAAAGGAATGGTCAGCAAGACTCGTTTGCTGTACCTCGTTGGTCAAACCAGAATTCACGTGGATGAGGTGGAAGGTCTTGGGCATTTCATGGAGTTGGAAGTTGTTATGCAGGAAAATCAAACCAGTGAAGAAGGACAACAAATAGCTAATGAACTTCTGGTAAAACTTGGTATTCCAGCAAATGATTTGCTTAGTGGTGCCTATGTTGATTTAATTATGAAGGAGGAAAATTAGCCTTGATGATCCACTAATTCTTTTGTATAAAAGGACGTTTTTCAGCATTTAGAGTGTAAATATGCTCGCATTTTCATTAAACTTATGCTTTTCTGGAAGCTGAGGTGTACCGTGAAACAGGCATGGCGTATTTTTTAAAAATTCCTTTCAAACCTTGTGAACCAACTACACCTAAATAATAGGTACAGTATATATGTTCCATTCACATACTACCGTAAGTGAACATGCTTACTGATTGTAGGGTACTGAGTTGAATTGAATTGAACTATGTTCTGAAAAATTATGTACTCACGTTTGTTTTTGATGGCTAGAAATACACTTATTTCAAGAGATATTTTCACTGGGTCTTTAAATGACAATATTCAAAAACTTAAATTAGCTACGTGGTTTCAGACAAACAAAGTTATTCAATTTCTAACTGAAATACCTGTAGTTACTATAAATCTAAATACAAATTGATTTAAAATGCACCAGTTGGGCAAAACATGGATATTCAGTGTTTAGAAAAGCCCGCTCCATGAAAACGCCCGCAACTAGCAGCGCCACAGCAATTGCTTTGGGAGGCTGTGGAACTAAAATTCGAGAAACTAAAAAGGCGGGATTTTTGATTAGTTATCATTTCCATAATTCTATTTAGCAAAGCTACATTCAGGTTCAGATTTCTCGATTTTCCTAAATAATCATGTACATATAAAATAATTCTTACTGAATCTAAGAACAATACGATTTGAAATCAAATCTCACCTCGCACAATACGAAAAATTTCAATCAATACAATCGATTTAGAGATTTCGCACAAGGATAAAATCATGGCTTTTTTAAATGTGGCAGAGGAAATCTGGTCAAGAAACGTCAAATTTCAGCACTTTTAGCATGTTTTCAGCCTTAGATGCATGCTTCAATTATGGGGTTTGCTTTATAGAGTACATCTTCAGGGTGGCAAACAAGCTCTAAAACTCCGTTTACATTGTGTTGTCAGACTACATGTACTTGGTCCAGGTACATGTACTTGTACTTGTACATGTAATTGTACTTGGTACATGTAGCTTGGTCCAGGTGCAATTTGACACCACTTTTGTTCTTTTAATACTGTATTGTAACACACTGTAAAGAGGAATAAATATAGAAATACTGCATTCTAAAAATTTTACTTTTTAAAAAAATCCTAATTGTTCTTAATTTGTTTCCAAAGGTCCGAAAATCGCCCTTAATTTTTCTCCTAAAAGTCCGAAAATCGCCCTTAATTTTTCTCCTAAAAGTCCTACATTTCAAAACTTAGGAATTTGTTACCGCCTTGGTCTCGTAAATTCCTGTCCCTATTTCTTGTTGAGGCATGCATCATGGGAAATGTGAAAATCATGGTTTCACACGAGGGGGCGCGATTTTCCTGGACGTCAGCATGCCGGCGTTAATTTTTAATAATTAGGGGTGAGCAACACCCCAAAAATTTGCCTTAATCATGGCGGCAGCGCAGGAAGGGGTGCAGGCCCCAAAACCATAACACACCCAGAATCCAATAATACGCAATTGTTCTTGTCTGGATCCGAAAATCATTAATATTGATAAATAGGGTGAAAATTCATGCAGGTAGAGTTAGATTCAAAACGGGGCAGGAATGAGTAAACGCGAGGGGTGGGTGGGATAATTTCACATTGGGGTAAAAAAGCAGCCCATGGAAAATTCGCCATTATGGTTGGATATCTACCTGGATGAGTCACCCTGTCTCGGCACGTGGCAACCCAGTAGTTGCTTGTCTGCAATTTAGGCGCCCCTATGTTCGCCGCCAGGTGAGCAACACCTATGAGGGAACGTCGATCATCCGAACGTGTACTTTGTCATGAGCTTGCCCTCTGACTCACGCTTTGCATGCGCCATTTCGATAGCATGGCTATTTTCGCGCAAAGTTTGGCTCCCAAATATGGGAAATCAATCGTTAATGAACGAAAGCGGCGGCCTAGTGACATTTACCATTCTCGGAAAAATGTCCAAATTAGAAAACGATTCGTATCGAGAATTCGCAGAGTTCCAACCACTGAAAATGCGACTTGTTGCTAATGAGCAGGCTCTGTAAAGCGCTTTGCCCCACTGAGACATTGAAGAAAATGTTGCAATTAATGATGTTGACCAACATTCGATACTAACTATAGTGAAAAAATGCTGGATATTATCGAATCTTCTCGAAAACTAGATAAGCGTGCTAAAAGTTTCATCCAATTTTATGCGCTAATTTATTTTCGAAATTTTAGTAAGCCTTTGCACGAGACATCCTTAACAACTGGAAGATTGTTTCTATAGTAGTTTATATTAAATTTGTGTGTTAATAGTTATTCTACTTTATGCTATTCGATTTTATTAGTTACCCCACGATACATGTGAAATGCAAATCATGCAGACCACTAGACATATTGCTGGGAAATAACAAAATGTGAACTACTGATACAGTACACGTACTTATAAAACATATGGCGACCCTACACGGTTAGTGTTTCTGTCATTATTCCGATACTGACAATAAGTTGATAATCTTTAGTAATGAGAATACATAATCAATCCATCAGTACTGCGCACATTACACGATCTGTACTCCAATTGTATTGTCCGTATTTGTTCAAAGTTACTTCAAACTGACAGTGATAATGCTCGTGTAGGGTTTCCAGAAAATTCGGATAATCTTCAGTAATGAGAATGGAACATCAATCCATCAGTACTGCGCACATTACACGATCAGTATTACTTTCTGTGTTTGTTGGAACTGACAGTATAGGGTCCCCTATACAGCGCCGTCATTTTAGTTATTTTTCAATACATGTACATGTATAAGACAAAAATGACAACCGTGTTATCGATTACTAATGCTTGATGCCTTCCCTGATTGATGTATGCAATTTGATAAGTTGCTATTATGTATATGTAGGTTTGAAGATTTTCAACAGGCTTTTTGTCTCTTCCAACTCATGGATAAGCACAAAGCTGTTATGCAGTGAAGCCAACCACTGAGAACTAGTGTAAGGCTGTCGATCATCCAAGCATCGCATATCCTGCCCTCCCATTTCCATTACATGCAAGGTTATGTATCGATATACAGTATTTGTGAGGAAATCCATCTGCTAAATTTGCTGAATATGAAATATGAATCGAAGTTTTTAACATTAAAGGGTGTAACGGGAATTCCCGCATCGATATTCATATTCAAAAATTGGCTTTCAGGAGCGTTCTAACTTTTTCTCAGTCACATAAATGCCACCATGTTTCGACTTTCATGTGCACACGCAGGACTGAAACACGATATAAGCCTCGTCCAAAGTATATGTTTACAGTGGTTGGGTATCAACAAGGGCTACGTTGAAGTGGTGTTCGGATAAGAGATTCCCCCGCTTGTTCCCATCATGATTCCGTGACTGCAATTGTTAAATGCTGCCGCCATCTGTTAAAAACGGACGATAAATTACGGTCATATACGTTGTTGTCGCTAGCCCTCCCATTATGACAAAATGGGCAAGAAACGGTAAAAGCAACAAAGGGGAAGCAGCCCAATATGGCCACCTTTTCTAATGGGTAATAGTTCGTGCATGCGGTATGATTCAAAGCCGTTCATGCAGTTTATTACGCTGTCCCATACAAATTCGAACAGTTAATTAACGGAATGAAAATCGAAAATCACAACTTATAGTTTAATAAATTGCATTAAAACAATGTCAAGGTAATACCGAACTTGCATCAGAAATCTTAAAAACTTAGCATAAAGGTGCATTTACAATATGTATAACAAAACGTGTTATATTGCAAAGTTATTCAACTTGTTTGAAAATGAGAATAAAAAATGTTATTTTATATATTGTAACCTTAGTATTGATGACCCACGTAAATTGAACTGGCAACTAATGGATACTCAACATTCACTTTTTATGCAATATTATTATAAACGAATGTCTCATTGTCTACATTTATATTTCTGATCAAACAGTATTTCTGCTCGGTGTTACAATTATGACTACCGTATTTGAAGGCTGCAAGATTTTGGCTGCATGCAAAACATTTATCCATTTCTTTGCAAGTAGCCCTGTCGATATAATGCTATGAAAATATTGTAGTAAATGGTTCAAACTTCAAAAATTAAATAGTCGTCTACGTTGAATTTTGAAATTACATAACTGGAGTATTTTGCCTGCATGCAAATCATTTTTAAATTCCTGTGCAATTTGCCTGATTTGAAATAAAATACAATTTTAATGTAAATCAGCTATTATGGGTTATCTATTAAATAGTCAACTACTTAGAATTTTGAACCCAGAGGACTGCAGAAGTTTGCCTGCATGCAAAACATTTTTTTTCAATTCTTGTACAAGTAGCCTGATATAATGCTATATTGAAGTATTGTAATAAATAGTTCAAACTTAAAAATGAAATAGTCATCTACTTAAAATACGAAAAAAAAATGGGATGAAACTAAGCAACTTATTTTTTATACGTTAAGAGTACTCAGATTAAACTGTCTAAACATCACATTTTAAAGGTTATGATGTTTCGACAAAAAAGTGTTTGTTAAGCTAAACAAAAGCTTCCAAATATTGGAGATCAGGTATACAGTATGTGTTTAGCTATGAAAACTGTTTGACGAAGGGGAAATTTTACACAACTGTACTTGAGTTCGGATCAGCGTACGAATACGTTTGCGAAGCATATTCCAATTCAGCAAATACAGAAAACTCGTTTCGTTGAGAATTTTCCCATGCTAAAAAAGCTTATAGCATTTGTTTTTCCTAGCTATTGACATGTAAACACGTGCTAAAATACATGTATACGTAAAGCGATTGTTAAGGTACAGTATCGTCGCAAAAAGGCAACAGATGGTAATCAGAACTGCGATCAGTTGTTTTCAGAAATGATCATTCATCTCCTCCCTCCCCCACCCCAGCCCTTCTCACCCTTGGCCATCATGCATCGCTAAAGCAACGTCATCGCAGCTTAGTCAATATTCTGACTAATAACAAATACCAAACAGTCGCTGATAAACGGCACAAATGCGCTGCACTAGCATTTTTAGAAACTTTTTGTTTCGTATGACAAACATTGATCAACCTGTAGCATCAGCACCACTGTTTTGTACATGGCTTCCACGATGAGTCAAACATTGAAAAGGTCTTTTGCCTACTTTCGCAGAAATAATGTAGCAATGAGTAATGTGTCTAGTGTGTCCAATGACAGTCAGAGCATGGTCTGACATCTGAGATTACCCTCCTTTCTCCTCAATGACAGCATGATGAGAACCAAAGACTTTGTCATTCTTGATAAAAAAGGTGATCAACATGAATATTTAAAATTTTTAGAAATATAATTTAAGTGAGGTGCTGCCTTGCCTTATCCAGCCCAGATCGCGGATACTGTTATCATTCGTGTATTGTTATCGAAATCGCCATTTTTATCAACAATTCGCGTATTGTTATCATTTTCCCTCATGGAGGATTCGTAAAACACGAGGAATGTGAAGTTTTGGAAGAAAATGTCTAAAATTATGTCCCATCTGCTGCTATGAATATTGAAAATTTGAGCAATATTCTTCCAAATTTTTGACATTCATTGACGAAAATATTCCAATAGCAGCCCCAATGACTAAATCTGACATTTGCCAGGCTGTCTGTTAGTCAAACAGAGCTGACTGATGAAAATGATTTTGATATTGACGAACATGAAACGTGCATCTTGTGGAAAAAACACCAAAATGTCCTGAGATGACAGAAACCCTAATAGGTTTAACTACATGTGGGTGTGCAACATAAAACAATTGATTTTCAAATAAAATAAATGTATGAATAAGAAAATTTGATTCACGAGTTTCTTGTAATTCTAAATTATTTGCTGATGATTCTGCACTGTACGATGAAGTAAGAGTTGAGGATCCATTTCGATTG
>JAQGAF010004340.1:0-14651 GCA_034687865.1 Kryphioiulus occultus
ACTGACGAACGCCCTTACACGGTCAGTATTATTGTCAATATCTTCATACTGACAGTAGTTATTCGAAAATCCGGATAATCGGCATTATCGAACGTCAATACAATACGTCAATACAATATTACTGTCCGTATTTGTCGAAACTGACAGTAATAATTCCCGTGTAGAGTCCCCTTTTCAGTTTCTTTTATTTCTCGCGCTTGAAATTTGAAATCTCCGTTTAAAAACGTTCTGCATGGTGTGCCATACATTCTGATTTTTGTATGCGATTTCTGGTATCTGTGGTTTTGCTTCGAATTTTGCTCCAGGGCTGGTTGGGATGCATTTTCAAACCGGAAGGTATCAAGTAATTATCGTCAACTTCATCATCGACAACCAGAGTTGAAAAACCGAGTTAAGATGTGCTAATATTTACCTAATTCGGCGCAATTGGTATACAAGAAGGCACGCACGCATCGAAGCCATGATCCCAATGGATGGTGCGTTTGAACGACATGAGCGCAAAATTGGTCGTTGAAGAAGCACCCAGCGCTATCGCAACGCTCGGGAATCGGGAGCGAAATAAATTCACACCTACAGTTTCATGATACCTGTGCATGAGCGAAAGGTCCTGTTTTTGTTAGCTCAACTAATTATAAAAGGGCCTCATCATGGGAGAACCAGTGTTTATTGCCTCTGCGCCAGGAAAAGTTATTTTGCATGGGGAGCATTCAGTTGTCTATGGAAAGGTTGGTACATATATCCATAACTTGTTGATAAGCACATCAGTTGTATCAGGCCAGAATTGTATATCCCTAAGTGCAAGGACACCCTGTGCATGCCCAACATTAATGTTCCTCCAAGAAAAATCGTCCAAAGATAATCCTTGATTTCCTTGTAATTTTCTATGATTTCAGAAAGCAATTGCTGCTAGCGTGGATATGAGAACAACTGCGACTTTTTCTTTGGACAGCTCTGCAGTTGTCAAGTTGAGCTTGCCAGTGAGCAACGAAATCCGACAATGGAGTGTTTCTGATCTCAGAATGCTGAGAATGCTTTCTGTTGGTAAGTTTAATTGTAAATAATTAGGCCCATCTCATACTTGCCTAGATTTCGAGCTTCTTTGCATCTTGACCTTGTCCATGCTTTTGTCTAGTATTTCTTGCTCTTGCTGGTCTGAAGTCCAGGGATTAAAATTAGTTATGACGTGTACACGCCCCCAATACTGATAGTACTGTATCTGTTAATTGAGTAACTGCATTCTGATATTTCTTATACATGTACTTGTCATAGGGAATCCCCTTAAGCCTGAACCACTGAGTTGTGAAGATCACGATGCCATTCTACAGTTTATGGCGCCTGTTGATAAGGAAAACCTAACAATTGCAGATCGAATCTCCCTGGCATTCATTTTTTTATGGAAGGCCATCTTGAACGAATTTGAGTGAGTATATATAGCTCATTTCAGATTTTACCCTCGGATGCCCTTGTTCAGCTTAGATGAAAGCTGATCATGCTTAAAAACACAAACAAACAAGATTTATTTGATTATTGTGAAAGCCGAGGCCTGAATGTGAAAGTCGACTCGCAATTACCGATGGCTGCTGGTTTGGGTTCCTCTGCATCAGTAGCAGTTTGCTTGTCAGCTGCACTGCTCAAAGCTGCTGGAATAATGTGAGAGAGAATGCAATTACTGTAATTTATATTCAAAATAACTCTTCGTCAACAATACGTGCCAATTAATTTATGAACGATTTAGAAGCCTATCCGAGGAAGACTGTAACCTGTTGGAAACGCATTTGAAGTTGATCAACCAGTGGGCCTTCATGGTAGAGAAAATATTTCATGGCAATCCCTCGGGAGTGGATAATTGCACTACCACCTATGGTACTATTAGCTTTGTAATATATTTCTCGGTCAGGATTGTAGTTATATTTTTTGCTTAATTTTATTAGGCGGTGCAGTTGTGTACACCAGAGGCTGCTTCAACCAGAAGCAAATGTAAGCACTAACGGATTAGTAATCTTGAATTATTAGGATGAGAGTGGATCAACATCAGGTGTTATGATGTGCATTTCACAGGAACTCGCCGATGAGAATTTTGTTGGTCAACACGATGGTTCCTCGAAATACTAAGGAGATGGTGACAAATGTTAAGTGCAAATTGAAAAAGGTGAAATACAATTTAAATGCCATTGCTACTTTATAGTAGTCATGGGAAATATTGGTAATATCATAAGGGTGATTTTGATTTTCAGTATCCTACTATTATAAATCCCATTTTGGATGCCATGGGCCAAATTGCTGAGGTGTTTGAACAAACCTTTTGGCAGGATCCCTTGCCAGAAGACGTCGAAGAGCTGTATAAAGCATTCGAGGTCAGTATAGATAGATCCCTGGATCAACATTAGAATCTTGATCCATTATTAAGGTTAATTGGAATTTAACTCTCTACTTTGTTGTATAGAATCTCATCGATATAAACCAGGCATTGCTTAGTGCCCTGGGAGTGAGCCACCCTAAAGTTCAGAAGATAATTAATATCGTGAATAAATATGGTCTCCGAGCAAAGCTAACTGGGGCTGGAGGAGGGGGAGTAGTTTTTGTACTGCTGAGGCCTGGTAAGATTATCCCATGGTGTTAAATTGCACTTGCACATAAAAATGCATTGACATAATATTCTACATTTGACAGATACACATGCTGACGTTATGGAAACCGTCAAGTGGAAGCTTGCACTAAACGGCTTTCAGTACTGGGACGTGACGATTGGTGGCCCTGGGGTTAGGATTGTGCAAAGTTCTGGGGATCCCTAACTGTGGTGTAGTTTTATTCAGCTGGAAGGTTATTTGAAGTGAATAAATATATTTTTCTACGTTTGGAAAAATAAAACCACTATCCACAATGGATTTTTTGAAGCATGAAAGCTTGTTCTTGGTGAGTAAAGAATCGAAAATTAAAAGTTAAGGGTGCTCTGCAATGCTCTGAAATAAGAGTTATAAGCAATATTCCGAATCCTGCAAATTTGTGTTATTAATAAGTGATGTTACACTGTGCATGGACACCAGAAATGAGTGGTATATTATCATATGTTACAGCCACAGGGTTCAGCCCCAGACATGGAAAACTTGGAAAAGTCAGGGAAATTTGATTCACTGAATAGCTAGTTATTGGTTAGTGCAAAAATAGAGATAGCATGCAATTCTGTAAAAGAACTTAAAAAAAAACAATCTAAATGAATTTGAAATGTTGGGGGAACCCTTATAAAGTATAGCCAGTCCAGGAAGTGGCCAACATTATGAAAGACCCTCGTTGGTGTTGGGAGAATATGTCACTAGTCGAGATACAGTTGTGCTTCCAGTAAATGTTTTAATGGAGATTGCTCAAAAACGCTGTTCTCTATAGAAAAATTGCATTACATATACATGTAATCGAAAATATGATCCGATTTTTTTATCGCATCTCGCAATTTGGTTACAAGGTCGTGAAATTCCCTATCTGACAGCACGTAGAAAACAAAATAAGATAAATAGCTGCTCGCCCGGGAATGGCAAATGGCTGCCGGTGTGCAAGAAGTGAATCTCTGGGTTCGACCTGAACCATTTCAGCTGGGAATTCTTCCCGTTGCAAATCATCCGAAATTGGCCTTAAAGGTAATTGAGCCATAACTGTTCTTCCTTAAGAAATGCGTTTTGCGAACTGCTATTTGGTTTAGGAAGGCCAAGATGGCTGCTCACTTATTACCTTTGTTGTTGTTGTTATTTGCTGGTACCCCTAGTTCCTGAAAAGGATTATACCATATGCTCAAAATAAGGCGCATCTTGGATACCCAAAATTAAGGCAAGTTTTGTTTTGGGTAGTTATATCCGATACAGCATAAATATTTGATTGTTTGCTATCTCAACATTAATTGTTTGGGTGTTACAGCTATTCAGTATGGAAACACATAGCTTGCAACAAGCTACAGCTGCCAGAGGATATAGCATGGATGTGAGTGCGGCATTAAATCTCACAAACCCATTTTTGGAACGTTTGAAACATGTTGCATGTTTATCCTAAGGTACTTTGTGACTTATCGAACGCTGCACCGCGGCAGGCCCGAAATACGGGTGCAGTGGGATTGCCACTATGCAAAAAGAACGGCCATTCACGAAAGAGGTGTGTATTGTATGGATTATGCTTTGCACGAAATGTAATAATGTTAAATGTACCAACAACTCATTTTTCTGAGGAAAAATTGCACAAAATTAGCCATTCTTGCATCAATCATAATGGAGTTGTGTTCCTAAATATAATATTTCTCTATTTTCAGACCACCTGAAGAGCTTAACAACTGTTGACACACTGAAATTTGTGCTGCTTCTGTACCTTCAGCTCTTCAATAAAATCACTTTAAAGGCCAATTCAGTGTTATCTCTGTCATCTGAAGAGTATCCTTTCATTCTAATTTATAAAACACACCAATTCAAAAATTGACCTGCCCATGGCGCACATCCTTTCCAAATATTTTTGATTTTTAAGAGGTCATGACTATTTTTAATTGTTTCTTAACGTGTGCTGCAGATGGCCAAAGTTAGATTCGAGCACCGAATCTGTAACTAGAAGTACATCAAGGCGGGCCTTGAAGGTGAGATCATTCTACCTCGCTGGCAGCCACGAAATGTCTTTGGTGTAAAATATACTGAATGGACTTCCTCTCCTTGCTTAGATTCTAGATGAACATCATCATCATGCATTTGTTGCCAAGAAACTAGTCGAGATATTAGATTTACTCAGCGATGACAAGGTGCAAGAGGAATCTGGACATGAACGAACTGTGCCACTGGAAGCTGTAGAAGCTTTGTCCTTCATTATTGAAGGCAGCCTTGATTGCAATAAGTAGGATTCTGCTCTTTCATAATTGTGTATTGTAAGTTGGTCAGCAATTTGTTCCCATTTCATGTTTCTTGACGCTCTTTTTCTGTTTCAATAGAACTGTGCTTTCACTCCATGATATCTTGATGTCCCCAGCACTGCACAATAAAGTGGGGTTTGTGCCTGCCAGGAAATCGTTTAATTTGTCTTCTCTGGTGGCCTGGATAAGGCTGAAACTGGGCTTCTATCCGTTTGGAATGTCGTCCTGTTTGTCTCTAGGCAAACAGGTGCCATTTGGAGGTGACTGATCATGGTGCTGCTATTCTGTCAGGTTTTCTGGAACGTGCCATTTCAGCTGATTTTTTTTTTCCATCAGCACTTGGGCTCGAAAATACCGAATTTAGAAATGGAAGTATGATGGCCAATACATCTTCTGGACCAAAAGGGCAAGTTGCTGTAAATCTTCTGACTATATTTTCAAAAATGCGTGGGCCTAAATTGTAAAATGTTTTTGAATTGAATTGTAACAAACCTAATTAAAATTGCGCTAACTTCATTTTAGACATAAATATGTGGTCTTAACCCGCTTCACAAAGCAAACTATAGCAAAAGTAGGTTACATTTCATATATGTTAAGTTGCAATTATCTTAACTTTTCATCATGAGCTTGCATTGTTTTTCTTTTCAGAGTTCTGAAAGCTTGAAAGGTGTGGGCGTTCGGATCCATCGTTGCCATAACTCATACATTTACATTCTAGTGCCATTAAAGTAAGGTGCATTAACCAGCTGAAATTCCTTTAATGAAACTTTCAAGTTCCTAACATTACCGGTGTCGTCTTTGTAGATATGTTGTGATAACCAAGTGCCGAGACACAACCATTGTTCTGGGGCCTGTTGCAACAACTGTTGTCGTAGCTGTCTGTAAGGGGCTTAGGGTCATTTCGACTTGCAGGAGAATTACCATTTGGTAAGAGAAAGAAATGAAAGTTATGCCTAAAATTGATACAAGCATACTGTATTGGTATTTTTGGATGGTGATATACTATTGGAAAGTATCTAGAATTTTGGTGTTTGCTCTTCTCTGTAATTTTGACGTTTTCATGCCAATGATTTCCTAGATTTTTCTGGTCTGACTTTTGAAAGATCACAAATGTTGACGTTTGGCACCTTCCATTTATGATTTGCAGCGATTGCCAGTCGAGCATATTCCATCTGCTGACCCCTACTCCTCCAGTCCTGATCGGTAACCATAATGAGGCCATCACTCTTGCTCCCTTTCACACCACATATCCAAAGTTGGAAACTCACATGGTCGAAATCGGAATTGGCCATGCTCTTAATCTCTGGGACAGCCCCTTGTGCCTTTGTAAGTGCAGTTTTGCAATTTATAAACTTTCAAAGGGGAGGATCATTATGTTAAGGTCCCTTTTCTCATTTGTAAAGCTGACGATGGCAATCTCGAGAGCCAGAACTGCTGGAGGCTTTTGCCAGCTGACGAGTTTTACATTTTTAATATTCCATTTGAAATGGAAGGTAAAACAAAGGTATGTGGTTCATTTGTGTGGTTAGTCTCCGTACAATTATACAGAAGTATATCAGCTGCAATTTTTTACATCAGAAAATTCCCGGGACACCTGTTTCCGCTTACCAGATTGCTCTGAAGGAGAAGAAGCATCAGGTGGAAGCTTGGCATTACCTCGTTAAAAGCGCCAATTTGGATAGAGAACAGAGGGACCAGCTTAACAAATTGGTGCGGGCCAGGTTTCAGGTAAAAACTGATTCTTACCCAAGCTGTGGAAGAAAAGATGTTTGCATGATTTTAACTTGATTTGTTTAACAGGCATGGTTGATTCTTGGCGGTCACCAGAGGGAATTGGATGGCCTGATGGCCTGTGCAGGACCTAAGCATGCACGCAGAAAAGAGAAATAGGAATATGGCAAGTTGGCATCTTGTTTTTACCAGATTTTTATTTTTCTTGGTTTTTATGAATGAAGGATGTTGAGTATGTTAAAGGTACACGATAAGCTGGAAATGTTGTGACAAGTGCTGATTTAGTGTCTCGCTTAGTACACAGTTCTATCACAGAATAGCTTTGAAACAGTTCCAAAAATGTGCACGTAAATATTTGTGGACGCCCTGATTGTTTTTTTGCAATTAGAAATTGACCGAATTGAATATTTATACTATTGTTGATATTTACTCGGAAAACGTATAAACTGTGGTAGTCTCTTGTATTGCATCAATAGACGTTTTTATTCAAAATTGCCAAGTCGCAAATGGCCCCCAAATTTTCCCGCACGGCGTGGGCCAAAGGGTCTTGCACAGGGAAGTGCTGGAACATAGTCTTCAGCGTAGCCGTGTCTTTAGATGAGTCGAGGTCTGTGGAGTTGACAAAAATAATCCTAATGAACTGAGGAAGAAATTCTTAGATATTATTTAGTTATTTTATGGTACGCACCAAATTCCCCAGTGTGGAACAGCGAACTGCTGGAAGTCAGTGAGGCTTGTGAGATGCAAATGCGACCCAACTGTAGCAGGAATGAAGTGATGTCCTCGCAGAGTGGTGGGAAGGCCTGGCAGATCCGAACTAGTGCTGGCAATGTGGGCACAAAGAACTCTTCTCGCAATTCACTGGGCAGAACTAAATAAATCAAAAGAAGTAAAATCAGGGTTTCTGAACAGACATAATTAATAGCAGCAATTTTGAAATTAGTAACTGAAAAGACATTTGCCTCCAAGTAATGTTGATATTGTGTTGACCACAAGTCGAGCAATCCCAAAAGATTTAGGAAGCGCATACTGCAGGCACAGATGGGACGTCAACTCAATGGCAAATATCTGGCAAAAAAGAATCTTGTCACGTCATTGCTGTAGTAATTTGCATTTAAACAAAGAAAGTCTAGAGTTCTTGCACATTATGAAGCTGATAATTAGTCCAGGTTTTCGTTTTGCTTTTTTATTTCTACACTTCCTTGATTTACAAGTTTTGTATAGTTTTTACATAATTTGCTAAATTTTTACTGGCTCTTTTTTCTCATTTTAAAAATTGAACTCCTAATATGCATAATAGACTTCTGCAATTTATTTTGTCTGCTTGGGTAACTATTTTAGTCCAGCTGAATATTAAGTAATCCTTTCTTAGGAACTAAAAACATTGTAAATAAATATAGACTCCAATGGGAAAGACTTTAAAATTTTCCAAAAATCATTGTAAAACCAAATTCGTATAAAATTATTTTAGTGCAACCTTCATTGTTTGCTTTTTCATGATTTAAAGTGAATGAATTGTTATTGATCATGGAATAAATTTTATAAAGATCTGCAACTTAGTATTCATAACATTGCTTACTTGTTTTGCAAGTTGAGGTTGACTGAGTAACTCGGCAATAAAATCGAGGCAGATGTGCATGGAAGGTATCCCAGCCACTGTGACTGGTATCAGCTCGCTCGGATAGCCCTGCAAGACAGAGATGTGGCATTCAAATTTGAATGGCAGTCGAGTTGGACATAGGAACAAATGAAACTAACTTGGAAAAGTACGAGTTTGACCAGATGTGGCTCAGCAATGAAGATTTGGTGAAGATGGGAGCAGACTAGAGTCTGGACTTCTCTGAGATTGGATAAAAGGCTCGGATTACTCTGCAATGGGTAAATATAACTAAGATTATGTGAAATTTTTAAGTAGCATTGTGTGCTGGTTTATTCCGGATGTATGAGTTTGCCGCCATTTGCACGTTATCCCTAAGGGAAATTAGTGAATTACGAGGCACACTATGGGTGTTGACCATTTTCAAGTATCATTTTGAGATTTCACCTTTTCTTTTTCCATGGGCAAGCAAATTTCCAGCAGGATTTGCACGGCGGCACTCTCCTGTGCCAGAATGAGTGCTCCCTTCAGCTCCTCGCGTTCAGAGTCTTTTGAGATTTGCTCAGTCTTCTCGAGGACTGGGTTGTCCAAGATGTGATGGGTGAGATGGATGCGAGACGCTGCCAAGAAAGCCCGCAGGATGTGGATATTGATCTCCAAGATGGGCGCGCACCTGAACACCCTGTCATCGCATCTCAGCACATACAGTGGGTCCACGGTGACGTCGTCCTGGGTCAGCTGATCCACATTGAATTGGCGCACACTGCTGGGTCTCAGGGCGTTGATGGTCATGACCCAGAGGCGGCCCGGAAAAATGGTGTTCAATTTCAGCCATGCATGTTTGAAAAGCTCCATCACTTGCAATGGGACTCCCTCTTCCAACAGTAGGGGGAATTTGGAGACGATGCAGTCGGCAAAAGGCCACAGTTCCCGGGCAGTCAGTGACAGCAGGTGGTTGAGGACAATGACAACCTTGGCTGGGCAGCTTGTCAGAGACTGGAATGCTGAAAATGAACATCTATTTATGTTTCTGAAAAAAAAGAAACTAACAATGCTCGGAAATTTCAGCGATAAAGATTTACCTTCTTTGACGCTTGCTCGTGTGTACAGTCTTCTCGTTGGTGTGGCTGATACGCAGCCATCAACAGTCTGAACATCGTCGTAGAGCCAGTCCTCCACCAGGCAAAGGTGGGGATAGTGCGACGCCAGGAGGCGCAGCAGTGGTGAGAAGAGTCCGGCATACAGCTGCTGTTCCTTTTGAGCCTCTTGCAGAAGGTACTTGACAGGCAGCACAGCCATGAAGTTGTGCGAATAGCGTTTCACTTTCCTACTTGCAGACACGATGGTGCGCATGTTAGCCAATCTCACGTCCTCGTACAGCAACAAGTAGTACAGGAGCAGCAGTTGCGTTGTCATTGTGTAGGAACGTTCATGGCTGTCGCCTTCCTTGGACACTGGAGTAGATTGTCTAGAAGACCTTGCAGAGCCAGGGTTGTCCGACTTCAGCAGGAATACCGAGCGGCGAAAAACCGACATGATTTCATCTTCCGAGATGGGTTCGTTAGTGGCGTCCTGCTGCCCCTTGGCACCTGGAATGATGATAGAGTTGACGTATGCCTCCACCAATGGGGGCAGCACTGGGTGCAGGGGTGCCACCGTGGCACAGATCTGCTTGTAGATCCAGTCCTTGATTGGTACTTTGTGCTTGGTGAAGGCTCGGCTCTTGAGCAACTGGTGTATGCAGTGCACGGGCAGGAAGCCCATGATGTTGGCGCTCAGCGAAGGCGTCACTGGAACTTTGACAGCATGAGCAGTGACAACCTGTTTATAACAACAGAAGATTAGGGCTTGCGTATTCTCTTGTGAAGGCAATGCATTTCAAGTTGCTCATCTGCCAACATTGGTCGGGAAATCGGATAGTTTTGGTTTTACAGTCGAACTCGGTTATAACGAGCATCAAAGGACCGATCCAATTTGCTCATTATAACCATTACTCGCTATATTCGTGAAGAGCTAAATTCGCCATACATTTAACGATAACTCACTTCTCGTGAATTAATGATTTCTTTGCTTAGAAAACATATTTGGGACGCAAGTTTCCTTTTAATGAATTTAAATTCCCCCTCATTGTATAGGAAATGCAATTTTGTCACAATAGCCATGAGTTTCAGACCCATTACCCAATGTGTCAGCCCTCGACATCATTTCATGGAAATCTGTATACACAAAAGCCTGATCTCATTTAAATACCATAAATCAAACTGGTATAACCCCTTAATCCAAATGATAACGCAATTTTTTAACATCCCAAAGTGTCATATATGTAAGTGGTCTAATGACTAATGACTAGCTTCCGTTTTTGCCTTGACGGATGTTTATTTTTCTGCAATTTGCGAAAGAATATTGTGTGAGGGGGACACCTGAGGATAAACTCGCAACTTGATATCTATATGAACAGAGAACCCAACTGTTGAC
Source organism: Kryphioiulus occultus (assembly GCA_034687865.1). Lineage (NCBI taxonomy): Eukaryota > Metazoa > Arthropoda > Diplopoda > Julida > Julidae > Kryphioiulus > Kryphioiulus occultus. Next base: position 10,674 of record JAQGAF010004340.1, read on the forward strand.
TTATGTTTTGGTGTCTTGGATACTGTATTTTCGAAAATTTACTCGTTATATCCGAGTAGTGTTCTTGTTAAAACCATGAAAGATTCAACGGAAATCTGAATAAACCAAAACTGAACTGGCAATGTGATCGTTATAACCGAGTTCGACTGTATTCAATCATGTATTCTCCTATGTTTCAAACTCCGTACCTGTTCGGTGAAGATTTCCTGGGTGAAAATGGTCTTCATCCGGGCCATGTTGTTAGGCCGAATGGGGATTTTCATCCCCAAGGTTGAGCACACGAGATCTGAGATGGCGTTCAACTGGTTGCTGTGGAAGTGGATAGCGATGAGCAGCAACACCTCACCGAATGAAGCCTTGACCCCACTCGTCCTGGAAACAGCAAGGAAAAAGTGCAGTCAGAAGGCAGCCAGAAAACGTCCTTCATAAAATCAGGCTGGTCCTCGCCTCTCAAAGTAGGCCTCCTCTTTGATGAGCCAGTGAAGCCAGTCGATGCTTTTCTTCTCCAATTCCGGGGTACCGAACAGGGTGGGGCATGCGATGAGCATGCTCAGTGCCAGCGACACAAAACGGACCCCGGCAGGGCTCGGTGGAGGGTGTGACGTCAGCAATTGCAGAAGTAAGTTAATCTCGTCCTCATGGAATCTGGGAATTTCATTTGGATTTTTAGGACTAAAATTTACGGTAATTGCAAAATCATTCTCCTTTTGCTTACTTGAAGCCGGCAATGCCCTTCAGGGCGCAGTACAGCCGCAGCAAGGCACTCGCCTGCACCACCTTGCTGTTGGGTAGGTTGTGCTGCTCCATGCTGAACAACACTATGTTCTGTAGCCGTTGGAGCAACTCCTCACGCAGGGCATTAAGTGTTGAAACCCCCGAGTCACGCTTTCTCTGTAATTGCCAAAAAAATCAGTTTTTTCCAAATGCTCGCGCAAACACAGCAATGGTAAAACTCTCGATCATTACCTTTTGCCCATTCCTGACGTACTGTGCAAACCAAGCACGGACATTGCAGTCGTTGCCCAGCAGTAGCCCGCTGATGAACGCCACCATGTCGCCTTTTGTATAGTCCAGTCTTTCGCTGGTTGGATTCTCGAATTTGCAGTAGTCGAGCGTCAAAGCGATGGCCAGGGCAGGCATCCGGCAATGCTCAACCTGCATAATGATAAGATGGAGACTCGATGATGTCAGCTCTATCATTTATGAACAATTTCCAGGAAAGCAGGCATTTACTCACGCATTTGGCCCTGACCACCAACGCTTGGTCAGGATTCATTTGGCACAGCATCCGCAGAGTTTGCGTGCGTATCTGCCCGCTGATCAGATCTTCATCCTGCTTTTCTCCATTCAACACAAGTGCACTGCAAACTGATAGGAGAATTCAATGAATTGGGTCGATGTCTTAAAAGCGGCAGCAAAGATAGAAACAAACATACCTTCTTTAAAGCAATCTGGAATATTGGCCACCAAGGTACAAAGCAGCCAGGGTCCGTATTTTACATGAAGGAGGCCTTCAGCGATCTCGTGCGGTGGTAGTAATGCGGGCAGCTCTGAAATTGCAATACTTAATTGTTAGAATGGCCCTAAAGGGTTAGTGTATTACTAATGGTCACCTCATTTCCCATCAGGACAAGTTCTTTTACCTGCTTGGCCTATGCACAAAACGTCAGCCACTTCCTCCAAATAAACTTCGTTGTCAAATAAATCAGAGGACTTGATCACAAATTCTTGCTGGTCGCGGACCTGTGCCATTATTGTGATGAGTTCACTGAATAAGAGGCGCAAGCGTCTTGCTGAATCCGAGTGCTCAAACTCCAGCCCGAGGGTCGTCGAGAGTGACTGGATTAATATGCTGTCGGATAAATGCCCACCAATCTTCTGTCTGAAATGGATGAATTGTTTTTAGGTACGCATTATTCATTCAAGTTAAACTGATGGAACTTATTTCAATCCAAAATAAAAGCTTGGACCTTCTAGCCACACAAAACTGACAACTAGCTGTCAGTGAGGGGGTGCCTTGAGAAGTGAATATTTTCAGAAATAATAGGAGCAATGGGCTAAAAATCTGCAAGTGTTTTCATGACATACAAACACTACGTAACGCCAAAAAACATCTGAATCCGTCAGCATCCTTTCAAGTTTTCGGAAAAATACTGTTTCTAGATATGTACATGTACATTGTAGCCTACCTCAATTGCTGTTCCTTCTTCACGTCCACTTCTAAGGAATGAAAGTCTATGGCCAGCAAAGCCACAATGGAGTTCACTAATTCTATTCCAGACAGAATTTTCAAAATAGATTTGCGTTTTGCCGTCCACGAAGGACTCTGGTCCATGGGGGCTATTAATGAGGTGCGTACCAAGCATGGCAAAACCGGACGGATTTCTTGCTCCGTCAGCTGTACCAGTTCTTCTACATCCACTTTTTGGATGGCTTGAAACGTTCTGGGACATACTGTGGGCTTCATCAGCATTTTTTATATCAATGAAAGCCGATTGGCATTCAAAATCGGCCTGTAAATCACCGGTGGAAACAGAAGTACAATTGCTTACATTCAATGAGAGCCGCCATCTTGGATTTTTAAATAGGGATTTTCTTGGCTTGAAACAGGGCCTTTAAAGGCGGACAGCGGACAGCACTGTCAGTTCTAAACAATTTCAGCAAAATGGCTGGACGAGGTGATTGGGTTTATGGTAAGATTTCGCTAATTTTTTCCGATTTCGGGATGTTTTATTAGAGCTGAATTTGAAAAGGCGAAGCAAGAACGTTGTATCTAGCTTTATATGCGGCAGAAGACATTTCCCGATATCATGAATTGAAAGCTTAATGGTCAATTTCGTGTTACCGAGTGGACATCTGACCGGTTGTATGAGACGCCATTTACACATTCTTTAGTCAACATTTGATGAAATTGTACAACTATAATGTAAAGTTCTATTTAGCAGATGTTCCTTTCCGTCTTTGCAAATTTGGTTTTCCAATCAGCCTGTGAATACCCATTATTTCAGGATTTACTGTACAAAATTACTACAGTGACTTTTTTCCACGATCATTTGCAGAAAATCGAGATTCTGAAGAGCAACAGCGAATAAGGTTTCAAACAGAACTCGAGTTCGTACAATGCCTGGCAAATCCAAATTATTTGAACTGTAAGTGCATATTGGTGATATCAATGATATGAATTTGAAAAGCAGCCCCTGGTGCATGGTTGCATGAAGTGTGTCTCATTTGATATTTTTTGCAGTTCTTGCACAGCGTGGCTACTTCAAAGAGCAAGCGTTTATAAACTACTTGAAATACCTTCAGTATTGGAAGGAACCTGCGTATGCAAAATACTTAAAGTAAGCTGGCCAGCTGATCACTTTTATGAAGCTGTTATAACCATCATCTTTGTGCTGTTTCAGATTTGATCAATTTTATTTACTGATATCCTCAGGTTTCCAATGTGCTTGTTTTTCTTGGAATTGCTCCAATATGAAAGGTTTCGCAAGGAAATTGTCAGCGCCCAGTGCGCCAAGTTCATCGATGAGCAACAACTGCTTCACTGGCAGCATTACACACGTAAACGCATGCGCCTATTGCAGGCTCAGACCACCGATAATATTCAGAATCAAACAGTGTCCAAATGAAGAGTTTATATTCCTGTTCCTGGTGAGTTTTCTATAATAAATATCAAAGTTGTAATATAGCAAGGGATTTGCCAGTTAAATATGGCCTGCGAAGTAGTATTTGAGACATGACGTCAATATTAGCATAGTAAGAGCGTTCCCGTTGTTTTGGTATCAACAATCAATCCATTAACCTCGTATGGTATGGTGGATGCACATGCTGGGGAGCCGGCGCCGGTGGTGGAGTGGTAGCGCGCTGACTTCTCGACCCAATCGTTGCGGGTTCGCATCCTGGCCGAGGTCGGTGGGAAAATTTTGGGCAGGCGATTTTCCCTGTGTGGCTGCTCTTTCGGATGAGAGTTTAAACCGA